>JANAVB010033217.1:14001679-14191679 GCA_029216955.1 Iris pallida
ATTTAACCTATAATAATCTGAATATATCTAAACATGCAAGTTTGGCCATCAAAAGTCGTGTTTTCCAATTTTGGAAACCATGACACGCAAATCGAGACGTACCGTTGACTATCTAATCAAACGCTGTGAACTCTAGATTTTGAAAGTGCACCTTGGTAGATTTCAGCACCACAAGTGTGCTAGAATCAACCGTGTCGCAAATCACGCTTTGGTCAAAAGATATTGCCGTTATGGCTAATCGTGACCAAAACAGTGATCAATCGATCAATTTTGAGTTCAACAGAATAAATAAAATATACATGAATGAATTAATTTCTAGAAAGAATATATGTCGTAGAGATCTGTGTTAGCTTTCCGAAACTTCAAACGGTTCATGATTTCGATTTCCGGTCCTCCCGGAATCTCGAAGACACCGAAACGTGTCAAGTTTCGGACAACCGACACTCTACGAATTTTCTAAAAATTTAGGAATAATATCTATGAAATAAATTAAATAATCAGAAAGCTTACCTCGATACGAATCCAACAAAAAACGTCGCACGAAAAGCACGATCGGAGTTGGCGAGAATTGCTTCGGGAAGTCGGAAACCCTAGATGAGTTCTCCCACAAAAGGCGGCTGGAATTTAATTAGGGTGGGCGAATATAATAATATATATATAGGAGAGAGAGGCGGCCACTGTAGCAGTTGGCGCCGACATGTGGGCCCCCCCGGGTGGATTTTTGGGTATTTATTTATTTAATTCAGAAAATTAGTTTAAAAATTATTTTAAGTCCAAATAAATCAAAATAAATTGCAAAAAATCCAGAAAAATTCTAGAAAATTCTAAAAAATATTTCTAAGTGTCTAGAATATAAATAAAATATTTTAACACAAAATATCATCATGTGACCTCGCACTAAATTCCAAAAACCTATAAAATATAAATTCTATATGTTTTAATTATATAAAAATTCCCACAAATTCTAAAAAATCCAAAAAATTGTAGAAAAATACAGAAAAAATATTTAACCTAATAGAGCCTAAAGAAAAAATACCGAGTCTCAAATAGTCACAAATGGCCTCAAAATAAATTATGAAAGTCATTCATAAATATAAATCTTCATAGAATAAATATTTAAAAATATATAAAAATGTCTAAAAATCATAATAAAATATATTATAGCTATAGAATGCTTATAGACCCTATCTAGAGATCATGTGACCACAAGCTGGTCATAAATCACCTGTGGGCTTAGTCACAACTCCTATGATCATAAAAAAATTAAATGTAAACTAATCAAATAAAAAAATATCACTAAATTATAATCGGGATGACAGATGCCACAGAAGCCCAAACTAATCCAAACATTTTGACCCAATATATGTTTTGACCTAGTTTGAGCCTACTACACATATGTCAAATGGTGTGCCACTCAATTGAGTTTCTGTGTGCTATTTATTTTTAAATGACACACAAGACCAAATATTAGACTTATTGGACTCAAATCGATCCAAATAATTCCACCGACCCAAAACTAGACTAAGTAGGATCTGTAGAGCCTATTCTAGGATTCCCTAACCTATTATACATATTTTATACTAAAATTTATGAATTAATGGCAGCCATATTAATTTAATATATTTTAAATCAACTCAATAACTACTTTCTAATTTAGATCTAATCAAATATCTTTGAGATACACCTTTGATTTAAACTATCAAATCTCCTCCAAATCCCACCAAACCAAATCTAAAATCTCCCAAATTCTTTTCTCTCACGTAGAACTAGCGTCCCCTCCTTTTTTTATGGAATTTATATATATACATCTTAAAAACCGAGCGCTATATTTCTCATGCGCGCATAGTTCTTCCCATCCGAACAAAACCCTTTTCACCTAACCAATTTTAACCCTTCCACCAACTCTCAAGCCTCCTCAAAACCTTCCCCTAACATCCTAGCAAGCCCCCGAAGATCCTCAGCAACTTGGTGAGAAGTTGCGGATTTTAGAAGTCACCCGAAGTTGGATTCCAAGTTTGAATTTATTCCAGCGTGTATGCCGTTTTGTATTTCGTGTAATCCCTGACCTCGTTTTTTCTTAAAACCAAAACTAACAGAAAATTTTTTGTGTCTATTTTCATTTCCAATTGACATCCTACAAAGTTCTAAACGGTTTTGCCGGAGCGTCCGTTCTACGAACAGGTGTCCAGAATAGACCAGATATGTTGCGAGCCATTTTTCATCTACTTTCGGGCCACTTCGACCTTTCCTATATTTTCAGTAAGAAACTAGATTTCTTAAAATTTCTAACACATATTTTTGCAGTATTTTGATTTCGTTTGCTATTTTTTGAAAATCCGAACATTTTACCGTAATATCGAAATACCGAAATTCATGAGTTCTACGTGTCCAATTGATTTTGAAACTTCGTATACCATTACCAAATTAATTGTTGTACATGTTTTCATGATAAATATATAATTTTACCTATTTTTAGTAATTTTTTTCAGAATTAATAATTTTTAAATATTTATTGTTTCAGGACTCATATCGTATATCTAGTATAGGAACATTATTGTAGAATCAACCTAGGACTTGTGTACTTAATTTTATACCAATAAAATATAATAAATAATGATATACAATATTTATTTTTTTAGGATTTAAATTAATATTTTATGTTAGTAATAAAATATCTTTATAGGAAGATTTGGTACTATATATGTTATATTGTGTAATATAGACGTTTTGACTAGTTTGGTGTATAGATATTATTATGGATCATATATGGGAAGTCCATATATGGTAAGTTGTTAGAGAGAGCTATTAATAATAAAAATATTTATTATTGGTGGACTTGATGGAAGTAGCGAGGACTTTGGAGTTGATCAGACGCACACTCAGACAGAGGTTACAAGCAAGTGTACCTTGCCTTGGTTACGAATTGTTTTCTTTATTTCTTGTTTGTTTTCTTAGCACTAGTGTCACGCCCCAGAACCAGAATACTGGAGAGCGGGGGCAGACATAGCCAGCTACGTATATTGAAATGGATTCCACCTCGCTATACGGTCACGGCTGTCTAGATATATGAGGGTTTTCTACAAGCCAACAGTCTCCTAAGGTCATGCACAAGCCTATTGTCTCAATCACAAGCAAGTAAGTAAATGTTACAAGATGTATGATCATTAAATATACAATAATAAGGCATCCCAAATATTACATATTTAGCTGATCATGATGCTAGTCGTTACAAAATGTGAGGACTAGCAAGAGTTTAGTCATACATGATCAACCCTAGGATCTGTCAATCATGTTACAGCCCGTAGGCAGACAGTAAGTAAAGTGCAATCGAGCTAAACAGGTGCTCGTCGGCTAAACGCCTCAAAAGAATATTTTTACAATAAAGTGGGAGATCAAAAATAAACCCACTCGTTGCCAGGGTTCCGTCTAGTGGCCACCATCTGGCTGGAAGGTCGGTAGATCCTCTGGAGCTGCTCCGAAATCTGGCCATACAAAACCAGCTGGGTCAGATCCCAGAAAGAGCAAGTGCCACAAAGGAAGCTTCACTTAGGAACTAAAACCAGCAATCATCACAAGAGTATAAATAAGGTAAAAACTGGAAATAAAGAAAATACATCAGGATGATATACGACGAAATAACCATGGAACTATTCAGATAACCAGGTTACAACCCGTAAACCAAACAAGGACCGGGGTTGTAACCCTTCGTCTGAACAGAACTTGGAATTCTCACCATTTATCGGTAAAATAAATACAAGCATTCTGGTCATGCAGTAGTCTGGAACAGGATCAGGACAAGGCTAGACAGGTTAGACTCCATCCAATCACTTCACGGCCAAGCAAGAACTACGGCTTGATACTTTAACTAACTAGGGTTGTCACAAGCCTAATTACTAACAAGATGCAGTGAGATTATTCCACAGCCACAAGCCCTGCAGACCATCCAGGTTACCCAGGTCAAAATTAGGGGTTGAATCCAGGTGGGTACACCGTCCAGGAAACGCATGTACCCTTAAGTAGCTTGAAAGGTGCAACACATGACAGTGTGCTGGAAATGTGCCCTACTCGACGGCAGGCTACAGATCCCAGGTGCGCCCAGGTAACATGATTGCCTGTAGCTGGGAAATCTCTTCATGACTAATGTGTTAATCTAGTTATTAACCTTAGTCCATTTCAATAGGTACTCCTGACCGTGGTACTCAGGAGCTCCCTTCCTAGACATGATGCAAGACAGGACTGGTTTATTTGTACAAACACAATCGCCCACGGTGTCCATGTTATTATACAGGTCATGTCATGTCAGGTAGCCGTCGCAACAGCTTATCAGATATATCATGTCAGGTTTATCATGTCAAGTGTTCTTGTCAGGAGTGCGCCACGACGGGCCACTATCAGGTCATGTCAGGTTTTCTTGTCAAGAGTGCACCACTACGGGTCACTATCGTGTCATGCTCAGGTATCATTTCCAAACATATTAAACAAATCCATGATTATCAAGTTCATGACAAAAGACGTAAGGATATAAAATGGACGTAAAATATCTAATAAAATATCAATATTCAGGGCTATAGAAGAGCCATGCGGCTAAGTCATATGCGGTCAGGAAAGGGTAGACTCATGCAACCCAATTAGAAGAGCGCATGCGGCCAGGGTCACTGGATCCCATGCGGCTAAGACAAGGGGGTGTATGCGGTCAGGAAGATATGAAACTCATACGGCTGGAGGAATGGGTCTTATGCGGCTAGCTGGCCAATCAGGTACATGCGGCCGGGGGGAGGGGAAGTATGGTTCCATGCGGCTCGAGAAGAAGCAACCCATGCGGCTGCGGGGGAGGAAAACTATATGCAGCTCAGAAGGGAAGAGTACTCATGCGGCTGCGGGAAGCAATGCCTATGCGGCTGGGAGCAAGTGTACGTATGCGGCTCGCGAGTGTTGAGTTCATGCGGCTCAGGGTGAAGTCCTCATGCGGCTAGCGGGAATGGCGCATGCGGCTGCAGAGTTCAGAACTTATGCGGCTGGGAATTAAGCGAGTTATGCGGCCAGATGAGTTCGACTCTCATGCGGCTCAAGAACTTCCAGTCATGCGGCTGGATAGAATACTTGCCGCGTGAATATTCATGCGGTCAAGTCAAGCACTGTTCATCTTCTCCAAAATTTCAGAGAAGAAGAACACCATGAGAGCCAAGTCCTCAAGCTCCATAACTCCATCATCCGGAGCCTAAATTCGAACTTTCATAGGTCAAAATGGGGTAGAACGAAATTCTCTACAACATGGAACCATCAAAACTCGAAAATAACAAGATTTAGTAGATCAAAACCCACGAAATCCGAAAATAATGCAAACTTAGATCTACAAGAATCTAGCCATGGAAATTAGAAAAGCCAAGTACTAAAGTGTTTTATAATGTAGTAAGGAAGAGAATGGAGCAATAAAATCAGAGTTCCTCCATGAAGCAAGTTGCACTTGCCTAGACCTCTCTCTTCTCTCTCTGGTAGGTAAGAAGTAATGAGGAAGAAAAAGATGAGATTAATGAAGAGAGAGAAAAGAATGGGCTAATAAATACAAATGGTGGTGGTAGGTAGGGGGTTCATCCAAGGGTTCATCATGAACCCAAGCAAAACCAAGCCAGACCGAACCAACCAACCCGAACCAGGAAAAGACCAAGCCAAGAAGGAAATGCCAAGCCAGGAAATCATGCAATAAAATACGTACACGTATTCCAAGAATACGTGATACAAACCACAGGCATTACAACTCTACCCACCTTAAAAGAATTCCGTCCTCGAAATTTAATCAAGAGGCTAGAGGAGCAATGACAAGCTACATTAATCACATGCAAGCTATAACTAGGCAGACAATCACTCATTCAAGCAAGGAATCGAAGACATGAGGCATAAGAAAGACATTATACCTCACGAGTCAAACAAGTCGGGATATCGCGATCGGATATCATCCTCACGCTCCCACGTTGACTCCCCCAAAGAGTGATGACCCCAAGCAACTCGGACTAACTTGATAGTCTTGTTCTTGAGGATCTTCTCTCTCCGGTCCAATATAGACACGGGCCTCTCCTCATACGAAAGGTTGGTACCAACAACCAATTCCGAATGATCCAGGATGTGGCTCGGGTCCGGGATATACCGTCGTAATTGGGATACATGGAATACGTCATGCACCTCGCTTAGCGACGGCGGAAGAGCGAGACGATAGGATACATCTCCTACTCGCTCCAGAATGTCGAACGGACCTATATACCTAGGACTAAGCTTTCCCCGGACGCTGAAACGAATGACGCCACGGTTAGGCGAAATCCTCAGGAATACATAATCGCCGACCGAAAACTCGAGAGGACGCCGATGAGAATCGGCCCAATGGCGCTGGCGATCTTGGGCAACTCGAAGATGATCTCTGACCCTTCTGACCACTTCAACTGTCTGAGCGATCATTTCTGGACCAAGCATCTGTCTCTCTCCAACATCATCCCAGGCTAGCGGGGATCTGCACTTCCTACCATATAGTGCCTCGAACGGTGCCATCTGGATACTGGCCTGGAAACTGTTGTTGTACGAGAATTCTACCAGGTGCAAGTGATCTTCCCATGAACCACCGAAGTCAAGTGTGCAAGACCGCAACATGTCTTCAAGAGTCTGGATCGTGCGCTCCGACTGACCATCTGTCTGCGGGTGATATGCTGAACTGAACTGGAGACGAGTTCCCAAACTCTCTTACAAGCTACGCCAAAAGTGCGACATAAATCTGGAATCTCGGTCCGAGGTGATACTGACTGGCACACCGTGCAACCTGACAATCTGCCTGAGGTACATCTTCGCTAGCTGAGCCGTCGACTGACCAACTCTGAATGGAAGAAAGTGAGCCACCTTCATGAGCCAATCAACTATAACCCAGATAGCATCTCTACCAGCTGGGGATCTAGGTAATCCGGTCACGAAATCCATGGTCACATGCTTCCACTTCCATTCTGGAATCGGCAAAGGCTGAAGAAGTCCAGCCGGTCTCTGATGTTCAGCTTTAACTTGTTGGCAAACCAAACACCGAGAGACAAACCGAGCTATCTCCCGCTTCATGCCATTCCACCAGAAGTACTGACGGATATCTCGGTACATCTTCGTACTGCCAGGATGGATGGAATACGGAGAACTGTGTGCCTCTGACATGATCTCCTGCCTGATATCTCCACTGGGTACACAAAGACGCTTCCCATGTCGAAGTGTACCGTCCTCATGAATGCATAGCTCTGGTCTTTGACCTGCCTCACACTTTGCTCTGAGTCGCTGAAGCTTGGAATCTGCTGACTGCGCCATCCGGATCCTCTCGACTATGGTAGACTGAACTTGCATACTGGCCATCAATGCTACGCTGGAAGGGAGAACAACTTCAATACCCATCTTCTGAAGATCTGCTAACAGCTCTGGTTGCGCTGTTAGGAAATAAACTCCGGCTCTCCTGCTCAATGCATCTGCAACAACATTGGCCTTCCCAGGATGATACTGCAGGTTGACATCATAATCCACAAGAAGCTCCAACCACCTTCTCTGACGCATGTTAAGATCCTTCTGAGTGAAAACATACTTCAGACTCTTATGGTCGGTGAAAATCTCCACCCTATCTCCATACAAATAGTGCCTCCACAACTTAAGTGCAAACACTACTGCTGCCAGCTCCAAGTCATGGGTTGGGTAATTCCTCTCATGATCACGAAGTTGTCGTGACGCATAAGCTATTACCTTCCCATGCTGCATCAGAACACATCCTAAGCCTCTGCCTGAAGTATCACAATATACTGAGAATCCTCCGGTTCCATCTGAAAGCGTGAGAATAGGAGCTGTTATCAGGCCTCGCTTCAACTGCTCAAAAGAACTCTGACACTCTGCCGTCCAAGCAAACTGTGCATCCTTGCGGGTTAACTGTGTCAATGGCGCTGAAATTCGAGCAAAATCCGAAACAAACCGCCGGTAGTAGCCGGCCAATCCAAGAAAACTACGAACCTCTGCAACTGTGCTGGGCACTGGCCATGACTCAATAGCCACAATCTTTTGGGGATCTACTTCTACTCCTCCTTGGGTGATGATATGACCCAAGTACGAAATGCGATCGAGCCAGAACTCGCATTTACTGAACTTGGCATATAACTGGTGCTCCCTGAGAATCTGAAGAACTATACGGAGATGCTGCTCATGCTCTGCCTCACTCTTGCTGTAGACCAGGATGTCGTCCAAGAACACAATCACAAACTGATCCAAATAAGGCATAAAGATGTGATTCAAGAGGTCCATGAATACTGCCGGCGCATTGGTTGCTCCAAAAGGCATAACAAGGAACTCCCAATGCCCATATCTTGATCTAAAAGCTGTCTTCGGGATATCCTGCTCTCTGACCCTGATCTGATGATAACCTGAGCGCAAATCAATCTTCGAGAATACTGAAGCCCCCCTGAGTTGATCAAATAAGTTATCTATCCTCGGAAGAGGGTATCTGTTCTTGATTGTCACCAAATTCAAGGTACGATAATCAATACATAGCCTAGACGTACCATCCTTCTTTTTCACAAGAAGCATCGGGGCTCCCCAAGGCGATCCACTAGCACGAATGAATCCCTTGGTTCTGAGTTCCTCAATCATCTTGTACAAGATCTCCAATTCTGACGGCGCCATCCTGTAGACTCGTTCTGATACTGGTGCTGTCCCGGGAATCAAGTCTATAGTGAACTCGATCTCCCGCTCTGGAGGTATACCTGGTAGCTCTTCTGGGAAAACATCTGGGAACTCATCCACTATCCTGGGCAACTGTACTGCTGCTACTGCCATCCGCAATATCGGAGGAGAAGGCTCAACTTCACCTCGGGAAAGGGAAAACTCTGGCTCGCCTGGAATGCTAAAAACAACCCTGCCAATGTGGCAGTCTATTCTAGCATACTGGTTTCTCAACCAATCCATCCCTAAGACTACATCATAATCGGCCATCGGGAATTCTATCAACCTAGCGGGGAATTCTCTGCCGCTAACTACGATCCGACACGAGGAAAATACTCTATCTACTCCCACAAGTCCATTACCAGTAAGTATATTGAGCCTTACTGATAATGACTCGGGCTCCAATCCTACCCGTGTCGCGAATCGTGCAGACATAAAAGAATGCGATGCACCATAATCAAATAAAGCTGAAGCTGGAAATGAGTTGACGAGAATAGTACCTGCCACTACCTCTCCTGGTGCCAATCCTTCCTCTGCGGTCATCACCATAGCCTGACCGTGCCCTCGGGGTGCTGGTCCCCTCTGCTGGAATCCTCGCTGCCTGTTCTGACTCAAGGCTTGGGCTTGTACATGCTGCTGGGGGTTCTGCTGCTGGAACATCTGGGACTGAGGCGGCAAGGGCCTCGTCAATGGATACTGCTGCTGTTGGACCGGTGCTGGCCCTCTCACCGAAGAGCTAGAAAGGTTGGACGAGGATAAACCACCCCTGTTCGGGCAGGATCCAACCCTATGGTCTGGTGCTCCACAGGCCAGACACAATCCCTGTGCCCTGCGACACTCTGCCACTACATGGCCTGGCTTCCCACAATGAGAACAACCCACTGCGGAAGATTGCTTCTGCTTCTGCTGCTGCTGAGGGTACGTCGGGGTTGAATGCTGGACCGACGTCACAGAGGCCGCCCGCCTCGGAGCTCCAATAGTCAAAGCCCTGGCTGCCGGGGCTGGTGCTGAAGACTGATTCATCTGGCCGTGAGATCTCTTCCGACCTCCGGTCCTATCCACAATCCTTTGGGAGGTATACTCATGCCTCCGGGCTGCTCTCAAGACTGCATCAAAAGTCTGATGCTCAAACTGCTCAACTGCCAACAAGATCTCTAGGTGAAGTCCCTGCTGGAATCGCTGGGCTCTATCATACTCGGTTGCCACCAAGGTGGAAGCAAACCGACTAAGTCTGGAAAACTCGGCCGTATATCCGTCGACCGTCCTGCCTCCTTGCTTCAGATTGGTGAACCTGGTCTGCAGATCATACCGAGCCACGGCATCAAAATACTTGGTCTGGAATCTCTCTCTGAACACTGTCCAAGCAATGGGTGCTGTTAATCCAACGGCCTGCGCTGCCCACCAGCTGCGGGCAAGATCTAACAACTGCAGGCGCACCACGGCTACCTTCTCATTCTCTAGAGTCCTGGCTGCTTCTAGAACCACCTCTGTGTCCTGAAGCCATGCATCTGCCGCGATAGCATCTTCACTACCATCGAAGAATGGAGGGTTCAAGCGCTTGAAGCTGTTGGCCGTGCTATTACCCTGATGACCTCCTCTGGTCAAAGCATCCGTCACTGCCTGTTGCAAGGCATCTCCACGACGATCTTGAGAAGCTATCAAGGTCCTGACGAGTCCTACTAATGTGCCATCATCAGGTTCGGCAGGCTGAACTGGGGGCTCTTCTCCAATTGGCTCGACTCTGGAGGCTACTCCGGAGTGCTGGACTTGATCTCCGGGTTGCTGCTGGTCCACGGGAGGTGCTCCGCCTTGTTGGCCGGCAGGTCCAGGAACAATGCCGCTGAAGAAGACGACATAGGGAACAATAAGGAAGGACCAGGACAGATCAACGATACAAGCACATGATCAGGACAAGAATCCAGGGATTCAGAAGATACGAGCAGAGATCAAGGACGAATACTGATTGAGACATCTATTCGGTAAACCCTCACATATCTTGATTTACAAGACCTGCATGGGCCACCACTTAAACCATGTCACGCCCCAGAACCAGAATACTGGAGAGCGGGGGCAGACATAGCCAGCTACGTATATTGAAATGGATTCTACCTCGCTATACGGTCACGGCTGTCTAGATATATGAGGGTTTTCTACAAGCCAACAGTCTCCTAAGGTCATGCACAAGCCTATTGTCTCAATCACAAGCAAGTAAGTAAATGTTACAAGATGTATGATCATTAAATATACAATAATAAGGCGTCCCAAATATTACATATTTAGCTGATCATGAAGCTAGTCGTTACAAAATGTGAGGACTAGCAAGAGTTTAGTCATACATGATCAACCCTAGGATCTGTCAATCATGTTACAGCCCGTAGGCAGACAGTAAGTAAAGTGCAATCGAGCTAAACAGGTGCTCGTCGGCTAAACGCCTCAAAAGAATATTTTTACAATAAAGTGGGAGATCAAAAATAAACCCACTCGTTGCCAGGGTTCCGTCTAGTGGCCACCATCTGGCTGGAAGGTTGGTAGATCCTCTGGAGCTGCTCCGAAATCTGGCCATACAAAACCAGCTGGGTCAGATCCCAGAAAGAGCAAGTGCCACAAAGGAAGCTTAACTTAGGAACTAAAACCAGCAATCATCACAAGAGTATAAATAAGGTAAAAACTGGAAATAAAGAAAATACATCAGGATGATATACGACGAGATAACCATGGAACTATTCAGATAACCAGGTTACAACCCGTAAACCAAACAAGGACCGGGGTTGTAACCCTTCGTCTGAACAGAACTTGGAATTCTCACCATTTATTGGTAAAATAAATACAAGCATTCTGGTCATGCAGTAGTCTGGAACAGGATCAGGACAAGGCTAGACAGGTTAGACTCCATCCAATCACTTCACGGCCAAGCAAGAACTACGGCTTGATACTTTAACTAACTAGAGTTGTCACAAGCCTAATTACTAACAAGATGCAGTGAGATTATTCCACAGCCACAAGCCCTGCAGACCATCCAGGTTACCCAGGTCGAAATTAGGGGTTGAATCCAGGTGGGTACACCGTCCAGGAAACGCATGTACCCTTAAGTAGCTTGAAAGGTGCAACACATGACAGTGTGCTGGAAATGTGCCCTACTCGACGGCAGGCTACAGATCCCAGGTGCGCCCAGGTAACATGATTGCCTGTAGCTGGGAAATCTCTTCATGACTAATGTGTTAATCTAGTTATTAACCTTAGTCCATTTCAATAGGTACTCCTGACCGTGGTACTCAGGAGCTCCCTTCCTAGACATGATGCAAGACAGGACTGGTTTATTTGTACAAACACAATCGCCCACGGTGTCCATGTTATTATACAGGTCATGTCATGTCAGGTAGCCGTCGTAACAGCTTATCAGATATATCATGTCAGGTTTATCATGTCAAGTGTTTTTGTCAGGAGTACGCCACGACGGGCCACTATCAGGTTATGTCAAGTTTTCTTGTCAAGAGTGCACCACTACGGGTCACTATCGTGTCATGCTCAGGTATCATTTCCAAACATATTAAACAAATCCATGATTATCAAGTTCATGACAAAAGACGTAAGGATATAAAATGGACGTAAAATATCTAATAAAATATCAATATTCAGGGCTATAGAAGAGCCATGCGGCTAAGTCATATGCGATCAGAAAAGGGTAGACTCATGCGGCCCAATTAGAAGAGCGCATGCGGCCAGGGTCACTGGATCCCATGCTGCTAAGACAAGGGGGCGCATGCGGTCAGGAAGATAGGAAACTCATGCGGCTGGAGGAATGGGTCTTATGCGGCTAGCTGGCCAATCAGGTACATGCGGCCGGGGGAGAGAGGAAGTGTGGTTCCATGCGGCTCGAGAAGAAGCAACCCATGCGGCTGCGGGGGAGGGAAACCATATGCGGCTCAGAAGGGAAGAGTACTCATGCGGCTGCGGGGAGCAATGCCTATGCGGCTGGGAGCAAGTGTACGTATGCGGCTCACGAGTGTTGAGTTCATGCGGCTCAGGGTGAAGTCCTCATGCGGCTAGCGGGAATGGCGCATGCGGCTGCAGAGTTCAGAACTTATGCGGCTGGGAATTGAGCGAGTTATGCGGCCAGATGAGTTCGACTCTCATGCGGCTCAAGAACTTCCAGTCATGCGGCTGGATAGAACACTTGCCGCGTGAATATTCATGCGGTCAAGTCAAGTACTGTTCATCTTCTCCAAAATTTCAGAGAAGAAGAACACCATGAGAGCCAAGTCCTCAAGCTCCATAACTCCATCATCCGGAGCCTAAATCCGAACTTCCATAGGTCAAAATGGGGTAGAACGAAATTCTCTACAACATGGAACCATCAAAACTCGAAAATAACAAGATTTAGTAGATCAAAACCCATAAAATCTAAAAATAATACAAACTTAGATCTACAAGAATCTAGCCATGGAAATTAGAAAAGCCAAGTACTAAAGTGTTTTATAATGTAGTAAGAAGAGAATGGAGCAATAAAATTAGAGTTCCTCCATAAAGCAAGTTGCACTTGCCTAGACCTCTCTCTTCTCTCTCTGGTAGGTAAGAAGTAATGGGGAAGAAGAAGATGAGATTAATGAAGAGAGAGAAAAGAATGGGCTAATAAATACAAATGGTGGTGGTAGGTAGGGGGTTCATCCAAGGGTTCATCATGAACCCAAGCAAAACCAAGCCAGGCCGAACCAACCAACCCGAACCAGGAAAAGACCAAGCCAAGAAGGAAATGCCAAGCCAGAAAATCATGCAATAAAATACGTACACGTATTCCAAGAATACGTGATACGAACCACAGGCATTACAACTAGCATGATGTAGGATTGTTGATACTTAGTGTCCGTTTCGAAGATGGATGTTGATGTCATAGTATTGATATCGAATATTGACACTAGGCATTACATGTACTTTATTCGTCTTTTATTGACACGATTGACCACATGAAACCAATATGTTCATGATGCAAGGTTTACATGAGTATTCATGGTATCGATTTCGTAGTAGATTACTATATTTATTATTCTTTTTGTTTCTAGATAGAGTATACTTGACTTGCTAGTTCTAGAAATGGGGTGAGAAGAACATTACCACTATATCAGGACACACATATAAAATACTCGAATATCCTTATTTCCATATAGGGACTTGGATGATATTCTACTCGTATACCTTCGTCTCTTTAGCAGAGCTTGTGTGGTTATATATACTTTATCTACTCATATGCCCTTAGTCCCACGATATGATGTCTTAGGATAATAGCCTGCTGAGAAGCTTGTGATCCTCAGTGGCTAAGCCTGATATTCGAAATATGTTCTCATACGCATATCACGTAGACCAGATACTGTAGTTGTCTTAGATCATATTTCTTTTTCTGTACCTTGGCATGTATATTATGTACCTTGCTATGCCCCTGAGGACTGGTCATTCCTAGGTACAGACGAGGAGATTTACCCGGAGGTATATGGTTCTTGTGTTGAAACATAAGACGTACCCGCACAGAAGGACGAGATAGTGCCAGAGTATTTCTCTTGAGTCATGTCATTCTCTATTTTATACTTTCTACTTTATTTTCTTTCAATTCAGCAAACCTGTAGTTGATTATTTATTTCTCTTTGCTATGGTGACGGGTTATTTTTCTCGTACATTAATTACTTATCTTTACTGCTGGACAGTTGACATTATTTTTTGGACTTGGATATCTTGTGTCTTGATTATTTTACGTATATGAGATTTAGCATTGTACCCTGTAATCTATGACTTGTGTTGTGTTGTTGTCTTGGGTTTATTATCATGATCTACAGCTGAAGCATTTCACTAATTGTAACACCCAATTTTTCAAATGAGGGTAATTTTGAAATTTTATAATTATAATTATTTATTTATTAATATTTATATCACATTATGAATTTTGGTAATTTTTAATCAATTTAAAAATTGTTTTAAGTCATGACTTGTGATTTTGATGTGCTGCTAGTAAAACCCTAGAGACTACTTGACCTAGAGCCTAACCGTGTAATTAGGATATTTTATTTATCATTTTTAGCCTAGGAGTATTTTGGTCATGTTGACTTATTGGAATTATTGGATTAATTATTGGATTGATGGTTGTTAATTTTGACTTTTACTAGTTGTGACTTAAGAGACTAACCTAGAATTGACTTTGACCTTGGTGACCTAGATAACATGGTGTGGGACCCTAATCTAACTTAAGTTGATCTTAATTGACTTGAGGATGGCTAAGTTCCATGGAGATATTAGGAGAGTTTTGCATTTGGACTAAGGGCTAAGTAGTTGAGCTAGTAGGCTAGCAATCTTGGTCCAAAGCCCAATATGAGAAACCCTAACCCTAGCTCTTCATTTGGGCAGCCACATTGAGCCAAGAGAGACCTAATTTCAGCCTATAAAGTATCTCTACATGACCCCTTGCCTCTTTTAGAACACCCCTTGTAGGAAACCCTAATTTCTTTCCCAAATTGTCTAACTTCACCATTCCTCCACCAAATTGATCCCAATCTCTTGCATTTGGATCTAAATCTGGAGTAGAGGTTGAAGGAGGCTTGCTTGCAAGGAGTGGAGCTCATTTGGACATCATTTGAGGAAGAGGCTTCTCTATTTTGGGGCTTTTTATTGAGACTTCAACTTCAATAGGTAAAACCTATCAAACTCATTCAAATTCCCAATTTCTTTGCATAGGTGTGTAGATCTAGGTGTCCCCTAGCTGTCCCTCAAGTTTGGTAGGAAATCGTGTCCATTTGGTGTCCGTATCGGACACGTGTCAATGTATGTGTGCATGTGTTTGTTAAAATGCCAATGTGAGTTCTAATTTGTTATTTTCAAAATGTTTTTAAATAGATTTGTAGCTAAATATGTAGGGTTTGGACTTGTAATCGACTGGGTTGGTTTTTGTGTGCTGTTCGAGTCCAAATTGGATACGAACCCACTGCTTGGACACCGCACAGGGGATACTGTGCTTTCCTGCTGCTCAGGGTCGACACAGGACACGACACGGCTTCATGTGACACAATTTTTTGCTGGACACGAAGGGGCATACACTGACAGCAAGCACACAAAATTTAGGAAGATTTCATCGAGCGGATTGGGAGAAATCGGCCCCGTATTGAATTTACACTGACCCGTGCTCATTGTGCACGCACACGAAACTCGGCACTGACACACGACTCAAACTCGGACACGACGACACTTGGACTCGTATCAGGTGATAAAACCCTAGCCCTAGACCCACCATATCACTGTGCACAAGCACGAGACCAAACGTGCACTGTGTCGAGTCCTATTGGACTCGACACATGTTTTGATGTTTTTGACACTTTGTGTCCACAATTGGACACATATGGGTTCATTGGGACACGTGGGGTTTGTCCCTACCATTTTACACGTGTTTTCTATTTCGATTTCGAGTTTACTTGATGAATTTGGTTTTCGAATTTAAATGTTTATATGTAACAGTTATTCTCAAGTTTTCTTGGGTTTTCTGCGTTTTGTTGAGAATGGGATATTTGATTCCTAAATTGTTTCCTGAGATTTGAAAATGTTAATGTTGATGTTGTATTATCCCCAGGTTTATGTTGTATTGATTTGGGTTTCGAATTGGGTATACATGCAACTGTTATTCCAGTTTGAATATGTTATCTCAGGTTTGGGATTTTGTGATTAGGATTTTGATTCATGATCATTCCTGAGATTTCGATTTCCTTGTTGTGATTCATTTTCCAATTCCTGGGATTTGACAGCTTTTGATTATTGTTCCAGTTTTGCTTTACAGGTAGATATACTTTCTATTTTCTTTTTTTATGTATATGATACCATATATATTTATGTATTATATATTTGTAGGCCTTGTGAGGTTTCACCTGAGTTTAAATCTAAGATTTTGGTCCCTCACTTTTCCTCACACACACACACACACATCACCCTCTTGCCTTGTCTCCCTTTCCCCTCTCTATATATATACATGTTGTATGAATATGTGATATATAGTTAATATGTATGCATGAGTATATATTTATATGTATAAATGATATGATTACATGTATGAATATAAGTAAATAGGTAATGTATGTATGTGATTTTTGATCCTAGGATACATATAGGTTTTGTATATAGGTTAGCTCAGTTTTTCTGAGAGGGCAGTAGGCAGGAATTACCTTGCCTAGGCCTATGCTTGGCCTACCTTGACTTGGCTTGGCCATTATTTTTATGAGTGTCTAAAATGTTTGTGTGTTGTGTGTGTGTCATTGCTGATATCAGAGTTTTGTATCAGTGGTGGGGTGTTAGAGTTTTGGCCATCTCTTTGTGAAAAGATTGGTGTTTAAGTGGTTGAGAGAGAGGTTAGATAGAGTGTGTTAGTGTTAAGTTAGTTGATTGGTAGGGTTATCATCTAAGTTATTGGGAATTTAGATATCAGATTTAGGTGGTTTGGGTTGGCCAGAGACTTGGAAATACAGGGTATCAGGCCTTGGCTTGGCCTGGCTTTTGCCTTGCAGCAAGCCTGCAGCAGCAGCAAGACCCAGGAGTCTAGGTGTGAGTTAGTAAGTTGTGAGATAGAGACCCATGTGTAAATGCCCATTTGTATGTTGTGTGTTGTTTGATAGTTGAGGGTGTCTAGTAGAGAGGGAGAGCAGGTGCAGGTTTGGCCTTAGGCCACTTGGCCATAGCCAATGTGTGCCACTTAACTAAGGGATGGGGGTATACTAAATTCAAGTATAAGTGATGATGGTATGTATATAGGTTAGTGTATAGCTATGGAATATGGATGTGTGTAGGTATATATATATGTTAGGTACCCAATGTGATATGTATATTCACATATTACATATATATGAGGATAGATGTGGGTAGTAGCTTGATAAGTGGTATGATAAACTTATTGATATGTTGGTACCTTAGTTAACTAGTGTTAGCTCAGAGTATAGCTCTAGAATCCTGGAATAGGACTAATTTAACCATGTTGGCCAAGTATGACACGATGGACTCTTTGACCTAGAACTAGGCCTATATGACCTTGTTGACTAGAGTTTGACCAAACCCTAGGCAGTTGTCACGCCCCAGAACCAGAATACTATAGAGCGGGGGACAGACACAGCCAGCTACGTACATTGAAGTGAATTCCACCTCGTAATACGGTCACGGCTGTCTAGATGCATGAGGGTTTACTACAAGCCATTAGTCTCTTAGGGTCAAGAACAAGCCTAGTGTCTTAATCTCAATCAAGAAAATAAATGTAACAAGATGGTAGATCATCAGACATACAAAGAAAGACGTTACAAATATTACATATTTAGATGATCATGAAGCTAGTCATACAAAATGTGAAGACTAGCAAGAGTTTAAGTCATACATGATCAACCCTAGGATGTGTCAATCATGTTACAGCCGTTAGGCAGTCAGGAATGTAAATTCAACACGAGCTAACACTTGCTCGGCGGCTAAACGCCTCAAAAGAATAATTTTACAATAGAGTGGGAGAGCAAAATAAAACCCACTCGTTGCCAGGGTTCCTTCTAGTGGTCACTATCTGGCAGGAAGATCCTCGGGAGCTACTACAAAATCTGGCCATACAAAACCAGCTGGGTCAGACCCTAGAAAGAGCAAGTGCCACAATGAGGCTTCACTTAAGAACTAAAACCAGTATATTAGCACACAAGGTCATAGATGAAATAACAAAAGACATGAGTTAGAGAAAATAGGGTGACAAATGATAAGATAACTAAAGGACTATTCCGATAACCAAGTTACAACCCGTAAACCAAACAAGGACCGGGGTTGTAACCCTTTACTTGAATGAAACTTAGTCTCTAACCAATTATCGATAAAGTAAAGCATACACAAGCATGTCCTGAGATAGCCATGTACTAGATCTAGGCAAGACTAGACAAGATGGGACTCCATCCAACATTCATGGCCAAACAAGAGTACGGCTTGATATTTAAACTAACTAGGATTATCACAAGCCTAGTTACTAGCAAGATGCAATGAGATATCCCTACGGCCACAAGCCCTGCAGACTATCCAGGTTATCCAGACGCAAGGTTCATGCTAAGAGTTATCATGACTTGTTAGGTGACTTGAGTGCAACACATGACAGTGTGCATAGTAATCGTTTCATGAAGTATCCCACATGACAGTAAGCTGGAAATGTGCCCTACTTGTCGGCAGGCTACAAGTCCATCAGAGAAGGCGCCCAGATAACGGGATTGCCTGTAGCCGAAATACCTCTTTATATGAACTACTTGATCAATCTAGTCATTAACCTAGTCAGATTCAGTATGAATCCCTGACCGTTGTAACCAGGGATACAAGTCCTAGACATGATGCGAGACAAGACTGGTAGCTTATACAAGCACATTCAATACAATCACCCACGGTGTCAAGATGAGAATTTACTTAGCATATCAAGTTAGACGTCGCAACAGCGTTCAAGGTTACATATCAAGATTACTTAGCAGGTCAAGATAACCGTCGCAACGGTGTTCATGAGTTTATGTCAGGATTACTTGTCAGGGGTGCACCACAACGGATCACCATCATGTCATGTTACTTGTACTTGTTACTTGTTAAGAGCACGCCACGACGGGCCACTATCATGAGTTGTCACAAAATCATGCCGTGTATAGATTATCATTACAATATTAACATATCATGATTATATCTAGTTCATGTCAAAAAGGCATAAGGATATAATAAGGGGTGCCATGCGCCCAATAAAGGTGAATCTAGGGCAATGGATGCTAGGAACCATACTGCACCGGGCAAGGGGGTAAGATACGCTAGTGCTAAGAAGCCTTCGGACATGGGAGTACGCCAAGGGAATATGCCAAAGGAATACACCAAAGGGAGTACGCCAAAGGAATACGCCAAGCCAAAGGAGTACGCCAAGGGAAGTATGTATAAAAGAAGTACGCGTAAGGGAAGTACGCGTAAGGTAAGTAAGCGTAAAGGAGTACGCCAAGGGAGTACGCCAAGGGAAGTACGCCAAAGGAATATGCCAGGGGTAGTACGCGTAAAGGAACTACGCGTAAGGTAATTACATGTAAAGGAGTGCGCCAAAGGAATATGCCAGGAGAAGTACGCGTAAGGTAAGTATGCGTAAAGAAAATACGCGTAAAGGAGGTACGCGTAAGAAAGTACACCAAGGGAAGTACGCCAAAGGAATATGCCAGGGGAAGTACGCGTAAGGTAAGTACGCATAAAGGAAGTACACGTAAAGGAGGTACGCGTAAGGAAAGTACACGTAAAGGAGTACGCATAAAGGAGTAAAGTTTACGCGTGAAACTTGTTTTACGTCAAGGCAGGGTAGACTTTGTTTTGCATGTAAAACTGTCTTGACTTGCGTAATCCAGATTCACGCTGACACGAATAAACGTGTGCGTAGAGCTTAATACTATGCGAGCACGTATAAACGTGGGCGTAGAGCTTGATACTACGTTGGCACGAATAAACGTGGGCGTAAGGAACCTCCAGAACTCCAAATTCTATTAAACCTTCAATCTAAGCCAAAAATAGGACTTTTATAGATCAAAATGGGGTATAACACAAATCTCAACAACCTGGAACGATCAAAACTTGAAAATAAGAAAGTTTGATAGATCAAACCACCAAAATCCGAGAATGGTAAATTTCTAGATCTACAAAAAATAAAACTTCAAAATGCAAAATGTCAAGTTCTAACCTATCTTAGAATCATGAGAGGAAGATAAATAAACCATAAAAATGGATTCTCATGTGAAAGCAAGGTGCACTTGCCTATGGGTTTTCTTAGGTTAGAGGAGAGGTTAATGGAGAAGAAGAAGAGTAAATGAGAATAAGTAAAGAGAGAGAAAATAGTTGGGCTTTAAATAGAGATGGTGGTAGGTAGGGGGTTGGGTTCATGATGAACCACCCTAAACCAAAACAAACCAACCCAAGCCGAACCTAAGTCAAAATAAACCAAAATAAACCAAGTCACGCAAGATTAAGCTAGACAAGTCTGATTACGGGTCGGAATTCTGTACACGTATGCTGAAAATACGTATAACGAAAAACGGAGGTGACAGCAGTTGACCAAGTTAGCCTTAGATGTTGACCTAGTTTGACTTAAGGTTGACCAGAGTTGACTTTGACCTAGATTGGCCTAGAAATCATATAGTTGCATTGTAAACTTCATTTACCTTTATATTGAACACATCTTAACCCATATTGCTTTATTTAGGACATTGTGACTCCGGTGCAGGCATCTGACATTACACTACTCTTTTCAGAGTATCAGGTGAGTACATTCTCTGATAGTTCTCTCATTTATTTGTCAATTGCTGTACTTCAGTTCTAGTTAGTTTTATGTGATTCTCTTACAACACATATGGATATTTTTGGATTCAAGTATGTGACACACATACCATCTTGTCTGGCCTCTATTACTGAATCATTCTGGAATCATTGCTGGTATCATCATGTTTGACTGGACTCATCTCGATTCTCGTATCGAACTCTGGATTCACTTGTATTGTGGGGCGGGGAAATATTGAGTAAGACATGTAGACATATCCCAAATATGGAATCTCCCAACTGAAATCTACTGGAAGCATAGCCATCCCTTGCCTGATCAGTGAGTGATATGCCTGATACCTACAGCCGTTTACATGTCGATCTCAGTATTTTAAAACACACTGTAGAATATAGCTAGTCTCACCTGAATTCTTGATCACTGACTAGAATCATCTTGTACTGGATTCATCTTGTATTAGATTCGTCTCGTACTGGATTTACATAGGATTTACACTTGTCTTACATTTAATGTCTGGACTTATCATGTTACTATAGTTCAGTTAGAATCTTATTTTACAGTGTTCATTGCCATGATTCTTTTTTTATTTTAGTTACCTTACTTTCCTTGTATCTCAACTGTTTCTCTATACCATCACCTGAATATAAACTACCATGTTCATCAATAAAGCTGTCTATAACTGCTTTATAGTTCTATATCATTTACTTGGTTTTTTTAGATGAGTTGTACTCGTTTCTGTCCTGACCCTTGTTAGCAATCACCCGAATAAAACTCGTATTATACACGAAATTTTTTGTATCTTTCATAAACATATAATACTTGCATACTTTTGACAGATCCAAATCAATACAAAAATTTTAATCATGCAAAGTTTTAAACGTATTCTGTATAATTTATTGAATTATTTGGCACAAAAAATGTACTGGGACCTGTTTAATTAACCAAATTTGACAATATATTTAAGAATGTGAAGTTTCTAACCTCACTATTTCTATTTTTTTAATATTTGTCCGAATTTTTGAACGTATTTTGTTGGCACTGAGCCGATTTATACTCGTACTTTTGTCGTTCCGAATTTTTTTCGTTTGTCGAATTGCTAACAAGGGTCCTGACTAGACCTGTTGAAAATATTACAGATGATTGCCCTGAGGACATTTGCCCTACTTGCTTTGGAGCAGGAGATAGCTTAGCTACCTTTGGCTCCGACACTCAGGAGTGATCGGGAGACTAGCTAGCAGACTCGGTTTAGTTTCATGTTTTAGAACTTGAATTGTAATAAGTTGAAATATTATTTTGTTTTGAGATTGTTTGAGATTATTATTATTTAGTAGTTGGTTTTATTGTTGTTTTTTAGTCTTAGTTATAAACTTCTGTGTTATCATATTGTGCTTAGACTGTGATTGAGATTCATTATATCTATACTTGTCCTCCGTTCGGAGTTAAGATTTTGACAAGTACATTATATAATTGCGTGAGTTGTTGTTTAGATAGTGACCTAGAACAGCATTCTACCGTCGACACTACGGCGTAGGCTGGGCGCTGTTACGTACTTGTACCCTCACAGTAGGTGCGGGTCATGACACATTTTTAGTGGTGGCCTATGCAGGTCGAGAGTCGCATTAGTACGATATCGTGGTAGTACGGTGACTTAGTTGTACTGCTACGAGCCTGCGATAGGATTGAGTGATAGGCTTCAACAGAAAGGTACTCAATCACAGTTAGGGAAAATTCTGCTTCAATTCATGCCATCTATGCATCTTGCTGATTTATCTTCCTTGAAATTAACTGTCCTTTCTTGATTTATCGCTTCTATCTCAGTATTGATTCCTTGTTTGATTTGTCTCCAGGATGGTCGAGACTAGATCTCATCACCCAGGACAGGGGGACACTGCTGAGAGGTCTGCCACCTCTCATCCTGTGCAGCCAGCTTCCGGAACCGCAGCCCCAGTTATGCCAGCTGGGGTGGGTGCTTCAGCTACCTTCGGAGGAGTCCCTCCACTAGTGCACAGACAGAGCCCAGTTATCCTAGAGATGCTTCAGCAGCAGCAGCCGCCTTCAGGATCCGTCGATGCAGTACAACTGTTTGCCTTCTTCCAGCAGTTTATGGAGGCTCAGCATGCTCAGCAGCAGCGTCAAACGGTATAGTTTAGCAGGGGCATAGATCTGGCCCTGACGACAGTGGAGAGAGTTACAGCTCAGCATCCAGCAGGTCAGCAGCAGCATCAGCCAAAGGAGAAGGACATACATGATTTTCAAAAGATGCACCCGTAAGACTTCAGGGGTACAGAGGATATCATGTATGCAGATGAGTGGATCGAGCACATAGAGGAGATCTTCAGGCTAGCAGAGATTCTAGCAAGACTGCAGATTGAGGTGGCGGCTAGTATGATGCAAGACTTGGCTCGCACGTGGTACCAGACTGACCCGAGGGTTGGTACAGTTGGACAGACTTGGGCAGCTTTCAAGAAGCTGTTCAAGGAGAAGTTTTTCCCTGATGTAGCGCTTGGTGCCCTCGAGACACAGTTCGAGGCTTTGGTGCAGGACAGTCAGACTATCGAGGAGTACGCCGAGGAGTTCTGCCATCTGGAAAGATTTGTTGAGGGGTTATTTGAGGCAATGAAGGCCCGAAGATTCAGGAAGGGGCTAGTCAAGGAGGTGAAATCCTACACTAAGAGTGTCCGCAGCGCCATTTTTGAGGAGATCCTGGTAGGAGCCCTAGCAGCGGAGGATGACCTTGAGCTGAGGCTCAAGAGGTGGCGAGACGCTCACGGTGCCAGCAGCAGTGGAGGCCAGGCCAAAAGGCCTCACGTGCAGATTCAGTAGACACAGGCACCAGTGATGATTCAGCAGGTGCAGCATCAGTATCGGGGTTAGGACCCGAAGATGATCAGTTGTTCCTACTGCAGGAAGTTGGGACACACCAGGGAGCAGTGTAGGAAGAGGCTGAAGGTTTGCTATTCCTGTGGGTCTGAAGCCCACCAGAATATAGATTGTTCCATTGCACCTCCTTTTAAGGGAGCTAGGCCACATGTAGCTCAGCACCAGAGGGGTGGAGCTTTTGCGATGACAGTCGAGGAGACTGACGCTGCTGGTGATGGGTTAGCAGGTTTGTCTTTCTTGTTCTTCTTCCCCACCTTCATGTGTGATTTTCATTAGTACCTGCCAAGATATGCTTGTGATATGTTAGATAACGTAGTTATCCTGATCGAGACTGTGGAATCATGACCAGTAGGATTGTGTTGCATGTTATCTATCGACCTTGATTGATTGGGGGTTTGACCTAGTAGGGGTACGATCATCTTAATTTCGAGGACAAAATTTTTCTAAGGGGGATAGACTTGTAACACCCAGTTTTCCAAATGAGAGTAATTTTGAACTTTTATAATTATAATTATTTATTTATTGATATTTATATCACATTATAAATTTGGGTGATTTTTAATCAATTTAAAAATTGTTTTAAGTCATGACTTACGATTTTGGTGTGCTGCTAGTGAAACCCTAGAGACTACTTGACCTAGAGCCTAACCGTGTGATTAGGATGTTTTATTTATCATTTTTAGCCTAGGAGTATTTTGGTCATGTTGACTTATTGGAATTATTTGATTAATTATTGGATTGATGGTTGTTAATTTTGACTTTTACTAGTTGTGACTTAAGAGACTAACCTAGAATTGACTTTGACCTTGGTGACCTAGATAACATGGTGTGGGACCCTAATCTAACTTAAGTTGGTCTTAATTGACTTGAGGATGGCTAAGTTCCATGGAGATATTAGGAGAGTTTTGCATTTGGACTAAGGGCTAAGTAGTTGAGCTAGTGGGCTAGCAATCTTGGTCCAAAGCCCAATGTGAGAAACCCTAACCCTAGCTTTTCATTTGGGTAGCCACATTGAGCCAAGAGAGACCTAATTTCAGCCTATAAAGTAACTCTACATGACCCCTTGCCTCTTTTAGAATACCCCCTTGTAGGAAACCCTAATTTCTTTTCCAAATTGTCTAACTTCACCATTCCTCCACCAAATTGATCCCAATCTCTTGCATTTGGATCTAAATCTGGAGTAGAGGTTGAAGGAGGCTTGCTTGCAAGGAGTGGAGCTCATTTGGACATCATTTGAGGAAGAGGCTTATCTATTTTAGGACTTTTTATTGAGACTTCAACTTCAATAGGTAAAACCTATCAAACTCATTCAAATTCACAATTTCTTTGCATGGGTGTGTAGATCTAGGTGTCCCCTAGCTGTCCCTCAAGTTTGGTAGGAAACCGTGTCCATTTGGTGTCTATATCGGACACGTGTCAATGTGTGTGTGCATGTGTTTATTAAAATGCCAATGAGAGTTCTAATTTGTTATTTTCAAAATGTTTTTAAACAAATTTGTATCTAAATATGTAGGGTTTGGATTTGTAATTGATTGGGTTGGTTTTTGTGTGCTGTTCGTGTCCAAATCGGATACGAACCTACTGCTTGGATACTGCACATGGGATACTGGGCTCCCCTGATGCTCGGGGTCGACACATGACACGACACGGCTTCATGTGAAACAATTTTTGTTGGACATAAGGGGACATACACTGACAACACGCACACAAAATTTGGAGAGATTTCATCGAGCAAATTGGAAGAAATCGGCCCCGTATTGAATTTACACTGACCCGTGCTCACTGTGCACGCGCACGAAACTCGGCACTGACACGCGACTCAAACTCGGACACGATGACACTTGGACTCGTGTCAGGGTGATAAAACCCTAGCCCTAGATCCACCCTATCACTGTGCACAAGCACGAGACCAAACATGCACTGTGTCGAGTCCTATTGGACTCGACATGGCCGTACGAGGCCTGATATTCACAGTCTTTCTGATACTACATGTTTTGATGTTTTTGAAACTTTATGTCCATAATTGGACACGTATGGGTTCATTAGGGCACGTAGGGTTTGTCTCCGCCATTTTACACGTGTTTTCTATTTCAATTTTGAGTTTACTTGATGAATTTCGTTTTCAAATTTAAATGTTTATATGTAACAGTTATTCTCAGGTTTTCTTAGGTTTTCTAAGTTTTGTTGAGAATGGGATTTGAATCCTATATTGTTTTCTGAGATTTGAAAATGTTAATGTTGATGTTGTATTATTCCCAGGTTTATGTTGTATTGATTTAGGTTTCGAATTGGGTATACATGCAACTGTTATTCCAGTTTAAATATGTTATCTCAGGTTTGGGATTTTGTGATTAGGATTTTGATTCATGATCATTCCTGAGATTTCGATTTCCTTGCTGTGATTCATTTTCCAATTCCTAGGATTTGACAGCTTTTGATTATTGTTCTAGTTTTGTTTTACAGGTAGATATACTTTCTATTTCCTTTCTTTATGTATATGATACCATATATATTTATGTATTATATATTTGTAGGCCTTGTGAGGTTTCACCTGAGTTTAAATCTCAGATTTTGGTCCCTCACTTTCCCTCTCTCTCACACACACATCACCCTCTTGCCTTGTCTCCCTTTCTCCCTCTATATATATATACTTGTGGTATGAATATGTGATATATAGTTAATATGTATGCATGAGTATATATTTATATGTATAAATGATATGATTACATGTATGAATATAAGTAAGTAGGT
The DNA here is from genome assembly GCA_029216955.1 of Iris pallida. Taxonomy (NCBI): domain Eukaryota; kingdom Viridiplantae; phylum Streptophyta; class Magnoliopsida; order Asparagales; family Iridaceae; genus Iris; species Iris pallida. Next base: position 14,028,324 of record JANAVB010033217.1, read on the forward strand.
AATGTATGTATGTGATTTGTGAGCCTAGGATATATATAAGTTTTGTATATAGGTTAGCTCAGTTTTCCTGATAGGGTAGTAGGCAGGAATTACCTTGCCTAGGCCTGTGCTTGGCCTGCCTTGACTTGGCTTGGCCATTATTTTTACGAGTGTCTAAAATGTTTGTGTGTTGTGTATGTGTCATTGCTGATATCAGATTTTTGTATCAGTGGTGGGGTGTTAGAGTTTTGGCCATCTCTTTGTGAAAAGATTGGTGTTTAAGTGGTTGAGAGAGAGGTTAGATAGAGTGTGTTAGTGTTCAGTTAGTTGATTGGTAGGGTTAGCATCTAAGTTATTGGGAATTCAGATATCAAATTTAGGTGGTTTGGGTTGGCCGGAGACTTGGGAATGCAGGGTATCAGGCCTTGGCTTGGCCTGGCTTTTGCCTTGCAGCAAGCCTGCAGCAGCAGCAACAATTGCAGCAATGTAATGCAGCAACAAGCATACAGTAGTAGCAGCAGCAAGACTCAGGAGTCTAGGTGTGAGTTAGTAAGTTGTGAGATAGAGACCCATGTGTACATGCCCATTTGTATGTTGTGTGTTGTTTGATAGTTGAGGGTGTCTAGTAGAGAGGGAGAGCAGGTGCAGGTTTGGCCTTAGGCCACTTAGCCATAGCCAATGTGTGCCAGGTAACTAAGGGATGGGGGTATACTAAATTCAAGTATAAGTGATGATGGTATGTATATAGGTTAGTGTATAGCTATGGAATAGGGATGTGTGTAGGTATATAGATATGTTAGGTACCCAATGTGATATGTATATTCACATATTATATATATATATATGAGGATAGATGTGGGGTAGTAGCTTGATAAGTGGTATGGTAGACTTATTGATATGTTGGTACCTTAGTTAACTAGTGTTAGCTCAGAGTATAGCTCTAGAATCCTGGAATAGGACTAATTTAACCATGTTGACCAAGTATGACACGATGGACTCTTTGACCTAGAACTAGGCCTATGTGACCTTGTTGACTAGAGTTTGACCAAACCTTAGGCAGTTGACCAAGTTAGCCTTAGATGTTGACATAGTTTGACTTAAGATTGACCAGAGTTGACTTAGAGTTGACTTTGACCTAGATTGACCTAAAAATCATATAGTTGCATTGTAAACTTCATTTACCTTTATATTGAACACATCTTAACCCATATTGCTCTATTTAGGACATTGTGACTCCGTGCAGACATCTGACATTACACTACTCTTTTCAGAGTATCAGGCGAGTACATTATCTGATAGTTCTCTCATTTATTTGTCAATTACTGTAGTTCAGTTCTAGTTAGTTTTATGTGATTCTCTGTTACAATACGTATGGATATTTCTGGATTCATGTATGCAACACACATACCATCTTGTCTGGCCTTTATTACTGGAATCATTCTGGAATAATTGCTGGTATCATCATGTTTAGCTGGACTCATCTCGATTCTCGTATCGAATTCTAGATTCACTTGTATTGCGGGACAAAGAAATATTGAGTAAGACATGTAGACATATCCTAAATCAGGAATCTTCCAACTGGAATCTACTAGAAGCATAGCCATCTCTTGCCTGATCAGTGAGTGATATGCCTGATACCTACAGCCGTTTATATATCGATCTCAGTATTTTAAAACACACTGTAGAATATAGCTTGTCTCACCTGAATTCTTGATCACTGACTAGAATCATCTTGTACTGGATTCATCTTGTATTAGATTCGTCTCGTACTGTATTTACATAGGATTTACACTTGTCTTACATTTACTGTCTGGACTTATCATGCTACTCTAGTTCAGTTAGAATCTTATTTTACAGTCTTCATTGCCATGATTCTTCTCTTGTTTTAGTTATCTTACTTTTCTTGTATCTCAACTGTTTTTCTATACCATCACCTGAATATAAACTACCATGTTCATCAATAAAACTGTCTATAATTGCTTTATAGTTCTCTGTCATTTACTTGGGTTTTCTAGATGAGTTGTACTCGTTCCTATCCTGAATGGACCTGTTGAAAATATTATAGATGATTGCCCTGAGGACATTTGCCCTACTTGCTTTGGAGCAGGAGATGGCTTAGCTACCTTTAGCCCCGATACTGAGGAGTGATCGGGAGACTAGCTAGCAGACTTGGTTTAGTTTCATGTTTTAGAACTTGAATTGCAATAAGTTGAGATATTGTTTTCTTTTGAGATTATTATTATTTAGTAGTTGGTTTTATTGTTGTTATTAGTCTTAGTTATAAACTTCTGTGTTATCATATCGTGCTTAGACTGTGATTGAGATTCATTATATCTATACTTGTCCTCCGTTCGGAGTTGAGATTTTGACAAGTACATTATATAATTGCGTGAGTTGTTATTTAGATAGTGACCTAGAACAACGTTCTACCACCGACACTGCGGCGTAGGCTGGGCGCTGTTACGTACTCGTACCCTCACAGTGGGTGCGGGTCGTGACACTAATGGGCTTGTTATGAGGTTTGGCCCATTGGTGACGTGCTATTGGCATGTATTCGTATACCTAGTCTTTCGTATTTTGGGACTGGGATGTTACAAAACTCATAGTTTTATTATAGAGTATAACTAGAATATGTTGTTGGTGTGATGGCGATGTTCGGGTAGGCAAGAGTGGGTAAATTTTCTTAGAGGTTAATTGGGTTAAGCTTCTAGACCAAGTACGAGTAACTAGTTACAGGGGATTTAGAGTCTATTAAGAGTGATTCAGGATGCGAACAGAAGGATTTCGTTGTTGATAATATAGTTTGGTGACATTATGTCGATGAACGAATAATAAGGCATAGATCGTTTTAGTTGTGAATAGAGAAATTGAATAATACAATTGTAATATTGAGGATTGAGCACATATAGGATTTTGATGACTAGGTTTAATAGACCCTAAGGAATGAATTGCTAGATACGATTAATTGTGTGATTTTGATACTTGGGCGACTAAGGGTATAACTTTTGGAATCTAGATTAGTCATACTTGACCTTAGGGTTGGACAGTGATAAATACAAAATAGTTGGATGTAGAGATTTCAGTATCAGTAAGTTGTTTGCCAAATTTGGTATCTAAGGTAGATAGTGATTGTCGTTGTAGAAGCTCAAAAAATTCAACAGAGAGCGCCGCGCCATTTACAATTAGCGCATAACGCTATCTATTAAATTGCGCCAAACGTTGAATAGCGCCATCCATCAGATAGCGCCAGCAAACCTTCTCCAAGAAGGTAAATCATCAGTCATGATGATTGACAACACGACAGTCGAGAAGATCTCTTCTTGAGTTTTGCGCACGCGCCGATCAAGGATGATTTTGTCAGATACTCGGTGCCAACACTGGATCGCGCAGATCAAACATAAACTCAAATAGCACAACGAAATACCACCACCTGGCAATCTTCCTCGAGAAGCCAAAATCTCACGTCTTTTTAGAAAGATTTGTCATGATGATAACTGTCAGCCACTTTTCAGTGCTATTTATCAAATGACGCAAATTGATAAATTCTATACAGACTCACACATAGCACCATTTACAGTTTGGCGCCAATTAATAGAATGTGTCATTCATCAAACTGGCGCCAATCAATCACAATCAACATCTAGAAGCAGTTAAAGATGACGTGGTGCGCATACCACTAATATCGAAGAACGTGCACACGACACTGCCATTGACCAAGCGCCTTTCTCTCGCAGAAAGCCACGTGTCCCATGTAGTTAAATTAACCGTTCGCGCTAATGGATGAAACGATACATAGAGCGCAAAGCAATGCACAATCAGTGTTTCTTTGCACCGTGCGCACCAATCATTGCAACTGTTTGGCAGTTATCTCAAACTCTATAAATAGAGTTCTAAAATCACTTCTTATGCTATCGACACTTATCATCGACTCCTGGCAAGAATTCTCGGCTATTCTCTATTGCTTCAACAAGTTCAAGAGTTTTTCTTCTCCAACATCGCTTCGTCCAAGGGATAAAGTGATCATCTTCTGATCAGATTTCTATAGTTGTACTTCTCCAGAATCAAAATTGTACTTTGTACTTTCTTTCTTAGTTTGTATTTAAGTTTTCTTTAAAAGACTTTTGTTATTTGCAAACATTCGTAGCCATACAAGAAAAGTGATAGATATCTAGATGTTACGTAACCTAAGTTTGTAGATTGGATATAATAGGTTGCATGTATTGATAGCATATCCTATCGGAAGTGGTCATGCATAGTTGTTTGAGAAGTATACGTATAATGAATTTTAAGACAAGCAAGGAATTTGATGGCAAGAAAAGGTTATCAAGGAAACAATTTAACTTAAGGACACTAGAGGCGATTAAAGGAAAATGACCACGTGGTCATCTTGGATTATGTATAACAATATTTTGGCAAAGAATGTTAGACCACAACAGAGAGACTTAAGTATTGTTGAACTTAAAATTTTAAGGATTGAACATGAGTAGAGCTCCATGAGTAACTCGTGCACATAAGTGCAAGGGTTATAGTCCTAGGTTAAGGATTGATTCATTAGCTATTGATAATATAAGTTTTAGAGAGTAAGGGCATGGCATAAAAATCTAAGGTATGACTTTGAGAGAAGTGCCCACTATTGGTCTGGGAAAAACGAGAGAGTGAGGAAAATAAGTACCCTAGTGATTATTAGAAATTTCTTAACGTATATAATAGTAATATTTGACCAATAAGAATCATGAGGTAAATAACCTGTAATTCGAGGAACACAATTTGGAACGAACAATGAATTATACTATCGCTTGATTTTTTTTTTCTTCTTCCGAGCTTTACATCCCTGTAAAGGGTTGCATATTGACAAGAAGTATTGGAACTTTTATACACAGCAGTAAATGATGATAAATTTTAGATTAAGATATCACAGACTTGAGGATTAGACTAAGTGAATCATGAATGGTAGCTGCCTATGAAAATTTTGAGAACGAAATTCTAATAAGGTGGGTAGGATGTGATGTCCCTCCTCAGAATATGACATTACTTTAACTCACTAAATATATTTATGCTTTATTATATAAATGTGTGGATATTATTTGTTCTTTTCCTAAGTAATTGTTATTGGCAAATGTTAATTAATTAATTAATCAATATGGTTAACTAATTGCTAGTAGGTTTTGGATTACTAGTAGTACTAGGAGTGTTCTCATTATTATTATTTTTTGAAAATTGCAAACTTTCCTCTTGGACTTTAGTTCTATAATCCTTAATGTCCTCCTTTTGAAACATGTTTTTCGACCTCTTCAGGGCTGGGCCTGATGAGCTCATGTGGGGTCGATGCGAACTTTCAAAATGGATCCTCCATACATATAATGTAGAAAAACTTTAAAAAAAAAAGTATCATCAACAAGAATAGAACTGCAAACCTCATATATGCAAACATAACATAGTAATCACTATATCATAATTTTTTTGAGTTAAAAAGTGCCCATAAAACATACTAGATATATTTTATATGCAAAAATATTTAATATATTTATATTTGAACTATTTTTTTTTTTTCTAGATCCGTGGGTCATGGACGTAGGCCTGTCAATGGTAGACCGAAAATCCGTATCCGATCCGTATTCGAACCGAAAATATCCGAAATTTCGGATACGGATACGGATTCGGATATCATATCGGATATTTATCGGATATCGGATGCGGATACGGTAAGTGTCATATCCGAACCAATAATATTTAAATTATTTAATAAATTTAAAATGATATTTACTACAAATTATGTTTTTCAGCCAAACTTATTGGAAAGTGTAGATAGTTCAAACTATGTTTTTCAGCCACTTTTAGTGGTTTAGATCGGTACCATAGGGTTGAACTTAAATTTCCAGCAACATATACTACAATATATTTGTCATATCATATCTAAAGAGTTAAAATGTTTTGGTTGTCACATTGCAAGCGGCTGAAAAACATAGTTTGAAGTATCTACCCGATCTAAACCAGCAAGGTGACAACCAAAACGTTTTAACTTATTTTTTTCTTCCATTTTTTAAATATTTTTTTAGTAATCTTATTGGTTCGGATATTATCCGATATCCGTTAAAATTATTGGTAACGGATATGGTAGCCAAAAATTATATCCAATCGGATATCGGATAGTTATCGGATATATCCGATAGTTAATGGTTCGGATATGGTAATGCCAATATTCGACCAATAAGCTACCATTGACAGGCCTACATGGACGGTTGCTCTGGCTGTCCTGGACAAGGGTTGCACCTCTTGTTTCTTTGAAGGCAAATAACCAGTGATAACTTTTCTCCATTCTATGACGAGTGAGCACTCATCAGGCGAGAGCAACCCATCTTTCTGAATTCCTCTCCATATTAATATTCTTTTCAGCAAAGCCCAAGACTTTCTAAAATTTGCATTTGTCGCCAACAGTGATTTTTGCCTCAGCCTTTTACCTGGGCTCACAGCTGTTTAGGAGTAATAAAATTCCTTGCATTTCATTCCCTTCCGTAAGTCCAGCCAGCCTAAACTCTCCCTCTTCAAAGATTTCCCTTCATTATACGAGGTGTTACACTTGTACCAGCCATTTATATGCCATAATGTTAAGTTTACTACCAACCCTTTACAACTTTTTTACAACCCACTCCTTTTTTTTTTTTGCTAACATGGCTACACCCAGTCTCACCTGTGGTCATGGGCGGAGGCACACTAGCCCAGTGCAAGTCCAGAAAGAAGCAATTTTAAAAAAAATTTGAAAAGGGCTTGTACCCAGGCTGCAGGTCCGATTCTCAACTCCACTCCCGACCTCTTTGGCTCTTTCAGTCATCTTTGAAATGTTTGTCATCTTTTAAATGTTTGTCATGATAGCAAGTGAATGCCCATGACATCGATACTTACAATACTGGTTGTTGTAAAATTTGGCATCCCATAAATAACTAGACACTGGATAGAGGCGTTCTTAAAAAAATTTGTAACAAATTTTTTTCGTTCCAAAATGACTTTGTTGATGTAGTGTTCATCTGATTTATACGTAAAGATGTGTGTTGATAATGAATGGACCAAAATGTTAAAAGATTATCAATTAATTTAGGAAGCTGTTTTTAAGTATAGCATCCTTAAGTTTATTATCTATGACAGGTATTTAATCATCGAATTAACAAAGAAAATCTGTCAAATTTTTGGCATAAATTTTTAGTCTTATAGTAACTATTAGTCTATTAGCTAGCCCATCCTACTATAAATTTTTGGCTCCGTCCCTGTCTATGGTCATATCCAACTCCACTTTCTTTTCTTTCCTCCAATTGAGGTCGGTCACGTGTTTTTTTTTTTGAAATCACACTCACACACACAATTGAGGTCGGTCACGTGTTCGGTTGTAAAAACTTACAATCGGCCAGGATTGTAAGCATGGCACTACCCTTTATATTCCTCTCTGTCGTCAGTGCTGCTATAAGAGCATCTCCAACCCTATTGTGAGTTTAGAAAAAATGGTTGTCACATAGGAATGATAAACTTTCATTCCACAAATTCTTCTCCAATGCAGATGTAGAATAAAACATGAAGTTGACATGGCAATGACATGGTAAGAAGAATGTGAAGTTGGTTGTCTAGATCTAGACAATGCACTTCACAATGACTGTCTCCACATCATCAATTATGAATAGAAATATTTATAAAAAAGTTGAAGAAGTGGAAGAGTTGCCTTGGAAGTTGGAAAAAATACTTTTTCCTGTCTCCTCAATACTTGTACATTGGAGAAAGTTTTTCTATCTCATTGTCTTTTGAGATATAGTTTTGCCACATAAAAAAAATATTGTCTTGTAGCTCATACCACATAAGAGCCACATAAGACTCACGACACTTAACAAGACAATAGAGTTGGAGATGCTCTAAACTAGTTTAGCATTGAGCCGGTGCCTCCCCCCACCAAACTTAATGGGTCATGACATGGCAATCCCTAGTCATTTTCTAGTAACTACTCTTGGGCCTCGTTTGGTTCGCGGAATCTTCCGGTTGGAAAAGGAAAGTGATTACTTTCCTATGTTTGGGTGCCCAAGGAATTGAGGAGGAAAGGAAAGTGATTTCCAATGTAAGAGAAATTAGGGGGAAAAGTGATTCCATCCATCCAAAGAAGGAATCACTTTCCCACATTGAAGTATTCACTTTCCTTTCCAAATTCCTTGACATTGTCAAACATCGGAAAGAAAAATCAATAGGAATTAAAGTTTCCCAAAGGAAAGGAAATGACAAGGAATTGATTTCCTTTTCCTTCCATTCCGCGAACCAAACGAGGCCTTGCAGTGTAGATAGCCCAATAGATAGATATAGATATGGCAGGGAACATATGTCTCTCTGAAGTGTGTTGTGTTTTGTGTCTGCAAGTTCTGCAGGGTGTCAGAGGGGGGCGTCGACAGCACTGGCTCAAGATGTTATCGGTCCGGTCCGGGCCGGCCCACGGTCCGAAGGCTGCGGGCCTGACCGGTTTCGGGCCGGTCCAGGACCGACCCACGTGAATTTTCGGTCTGGGCTTAGCCCGGTCCGGTTTATTGCAAATGGGCCCAGCCCGGCCCAGAGGACCGGACATTATAGGGTCGGGCCGGTCCGGGCTTGGACGGTTCGGGCCGGTTCGGGCCGGTTTAACCGGACCGGCCCGATTTTTGAATTAATTTTTTTTTCCAGTTTTTTTTTTACAGTTTTTGTTTTTAATTTGGTTTTTTAATCATTTTCTTTTGTATTTTAAATTTAAAAATTTGTAACTTAAATGTTTATAAAATGTTTATAATTTTATGTTTATAAAATGTTTTCTTTTTAATACAAATGTTTATAAAATGTTTATACAAAATATGTATATAAATGTTTATAATTTAGTAATACAAAAATGTTTATAATTTAGTAATAGTTTGTAATACAAATGTTTATACAAATATATAAAATGTTTATAATTTTATGTTTATAAAATGTTTTCTTTTTAATACAAATGTTTATAAAATGTTTATACAAAATATGTATATAAATGTTTATAATTTAGTAATACAAAAATGTTTATAATTTAGTAATAGTTTGTAATACAAATGTTTATACAAAGATTACAAATATTTATAAAAATTTATAAAAATTTTAAAAAAACATTTCTCCCTCTTCCTTTATCCGGGCTTGGGACCGGCAAATGCTTGTTTGGCATAGGCGGAGTTAAAAAATATATTTTTTTAAAAGTAAAAAATAGTTTTTGAAAGTATAAGTTAAAAAATTTGAATAGTATAAGTAAAAAAAAAAAAGTTTTTGAAAGTATAAGTTAAAATTTAAAATTGAAATGTATAAGTTTAAATGTACATACCTAATACCTTGCACCGTAGCCTCATTGTTGTTCGCCTTCATGCAATGAAAGCGATTCCAAATCCAGCTCGTGGATGTCATGATCTTCTTCATCTTTCTGGTTTTGTGTTCTTTTATCGGCAGCCAACCAATCTTGTACGCACACGATCGCTTCCAAAATATCGGACTTCAAGCGGCTCCTCCTATCGCTCAACATCCTCGAACTTGCACTAAAACAGGACTCCGATGCTACCGTCGACACCGGAACCATCAGTAGATCACGTGCTATGTTAGAAAGCACAGGAAATCTCTTGTCGTGTCTCTTCCACCATTCTAGAACGGCGAAGTGATCTGGAGTCTCATCTTCGTCTTGATAAGAGTTAAGGTAAGCAGACAACTCTTGAGTAGGTTGGAAAGATTGCTTTTGTTTCTTCCTTTGTAGTATGCGACCGGCTGCTGATAGCTTAGACGCCAAGCCGGAGCTACTACTAGCCCCCCCTCCCCCCCTGAGTTGGTCGGGTCGACGTTGCTCCTTCTTCGTACAGTATAACTAACATGTCCAAAGCCACTTTAACTTCTGCCTTCATGTCAGTAACGTCTATACCCATATATTCTCCATATCCTTCTAATAAAACCTCTACGCCATCCAATTTGATTGTAGGATCAAATATGGAAGCCAAACAATATAAAAGAGGTACTTCACCCCAATATTTCCTGAATTTGGCTTCCATATTTCTCACCGCAATTTCAAAATTTGGATAATCTCTATATTTAGAAAATAAATAAGACATGTTACAAAGTTCACGTAAAGCTAAGCAAGATGTGGGATAATAAACACCAGAAAGAGTTAATGTAGCATTGTAAAAAACTTCTAAAAATTCACAAACACTTTCAGCTGCTACCCAATCATCATCAGTAACCTGATAGTCAAAGGTGACATCCGAAGTACAATAATATGAAATAGCACTCTTAAAAGGAATTGCAGATTTCAACATCAAGTAGGTGGAGTTCCACCTAGTTGGTATATCCTTCACAAATCTTCTAAAAGTCATACCAAAATGTGCGCAATCGCATGCAAAACTTTGTTGTCTACTTGGAGACGAGTTTAGGTGGAGCAAGCATTGTCGCAGAGTGTCTAAATGGGGTTCAAAAAATTTTAAACATTCTTTAACAACTAAGTTAATTATATGGCAAGCACACCTAACATGCATAAGTCTACCTTCTAAAATAGGCTTAAAAATTACTGACAAAGAAGACACAACAACATTGTTGTTTGATGCATTGTCCAAAGAGAGAGAAATTTTTTTTGTGTGAATATCATATTCACGCACGTGTCTTGAAATCTCACTTGAAATTACAGCGCCCGTGTGTGGACATTCTATAAGTTTAAGAGAGATGATGCGTTTTTGCAACATCCATTGTGCATCTATATAGTGTGCAGTAATACAAATATAAGCATAACTCCATTTAGTAGTCCAAATATCAGAAGTAATAGCCAACTTACTAATATTTTGAAATTCCGCTTTCAAAGCGGCTTTCTGCTCGTTGAAGAGACGAATAGCCTCCTTTCGAGTTTGTTGCCTACTCACTTTAGTAAAGGAGGGGTTTAGAGAAAGTGATACATAATCTCGTAAAGATTTGCTTTCACCCTTCGTGAAAGGAAGTTCGTCACGAATAATATGTTTAGTTAACTCGGTTTTATGCCGAGCAGCTGAGTAAGTAAAGTTACCAATTGAAGAACCGGTGGCGCCGAAGCTTATTTGGGTTTGGGACGCTTGAAGTGTGTCCTTCCCGTAGCAAGTGTCGTAGTGTCTGGATATGGTCCCGGTGCCACCGTCCTTCTTCCATGCGTACTGGTTGCAACATTTCTTGCATTGCGCCTTGTACGGTTTCGGTTCCCCCTTGGCATCTAAAACCAAAGAACCATCAGGATTAGTTTCAAAAATTAAAGTAAAATAATCCCAATACTTAGACCTTTTTTTTCTTTTCAGGACGTTGGGTTGTACTAGCGACTTCCGGAGGAGATTGTTGGCACCCCTCCGGAATCGGATTAGTCGCAACTTGCTCAGGTGGAATTTCAGTACCGTCAAAAAAAGAACTAAAATAGTGGTATGTCTGTCCAGCAAGATCAGGTGGGTTTGAACCTTCACCAGCCATATATAAAATAAAATAAAGTAAACTACGTTAGAAGAAAGTAAGAGATTGAGAGAAAGATCGGGAAGCCGTAGAGCCGGAATGGAGTTGGGAGCGAGATCGGGAAGCCGTAGAGCACCGGGGAGGGAAAGTCGTAGAACACCAGAGCACCGTAGAGAGATGTAGAAAATTTGTGAGGAATGAGTTGTGTATGAAAAATGGGATTTTTGGGCTATTTATAGGAATTTTTTGGGATTATTTTGGTAATTTTAGGCCAAAAAAGACCAAAATACCCCTCCCAACGTTTTAATAACGGCTATATGGGAGGGGTATTTTGGTAAAAGAACCCCCCCCCCCCCAAACGGTCAAAACTTTGAAAAAAATAAAAATAAATAAGCCTCCAACGGTCGGCTGCAGCTGGACCGGTCCCAGCGGGCCGGGCCGGGCCAGTCCAACCGGGCCGGTCCAACCGGGCCGGGCCTATTTATTTAAAAAAAAAAATATGACCGGTCCGGGCCGGGCCGGGCTCGGGCTGGGGGGGGGGGGGGGCGGGGGGGGCCCGACCCGAACCGATAGAGCGTGGGGGGCCGGGCCGGTTCGGGCCCACGGCGGGCCGGTCCGGGCTTATAGGGGGGCGGGCCGGTCCGGTCCACGGGCGGGCCTGGGCCGAACCGGCCCAGTGAACACCACGAGCACTGGCAAATGTAGAGAAGTTAACGTGCATGCAGGTATTATTCGGTTTTGGACCGAAAAACGAATCAAATCGAATAAAAAAATCGGTTTCCATTTTAAAAATACTAAAAAAAAGTTTATTCGGTTTCGGTTTTGGATTTCGATCCAAAATCCAAAATCGAATCAGACTTATACAATTATGTAAATATCCTCAATTTTAGACATATTTTATAATTTAAAATGTATATATTTTAAAAATAACAATTCTTGATATGTATTTTGAAGTCCAATTTGATAGTTTAACAAATAGTTTAACTTTGTGCACAACTTTAAAATTCAATAAATGTGTGTATAAAAATTATAATTTTTAATTAACAATGATTCTAACTTTGGGTATGACCCAGTAAACAATAGAAAATTTTCAACAGAACAAACGGAATTGAAAGAACAAGAATTTTAAATAGAAAACTGCAGCATAACTTTTGGTTTATTCTAACATTGGCATGACCCATTAAACAATATAAATTTTCCAACCGAACAAACCGAATTGAAAGAAAAGAAATTTTAGATAGAAAACTGCAGCATAACTTTCGGTTTAGAATCATTGTTAACTAAAAATAATTAAAAACGTCTAACTTTGACCCATTAAGCAACGAGTCTAACTTCTGTCCGGTTCGATTTCGGTTTTGGTTTATTCGATTTATTCGATTTTAAATTTTTAAAATTTTGGTTTATTCGATTTTGACTATTTCGACTAGGTTTAGACCGAATAAACCGAATGCGCACCCCAAGCAGCGCATGCATGTATCAGTACCAAATGTGCTCACACACTCCAGGTCTTTGATTGGCTCTGTTCTATGGTCAGAACCTGAGATGCTTTGTGTCCTGCTCTGCTATCGGATCTAAACCCTGTGATCTGTAAAATGAGGAGGTAACTAATTTACTCTTGTCATGGTTTTTTATGTGCCTATCTCCATCAATTATGCTGCAGTTTTCTGTATGTTAATCTTTTGTTTTTTTTCCTTTACGGCTGAAAGAAAAGGAACTTTTATGGGTTTGGAGAACATAATTGTAGGCTGTTATGATCGACAGATAATGGTGGCGCTGCTATAGCTACTCTACCCTCCCTAATTGGCCTTCGGGATTGGAGTAATGATTAAGAGGGACAGTCGGGGCATTCGTATTTCATAGTCAGAGGTGAAATTCTTGGATTTATGAAAGACGAACAACTGCGAAAGCATTTGCCAAGGATGTTTTCATTAATCAAGAACGAAAGTTGGAGGCTCGAAGACGATCAGATACCGTCATAGTCTCAACCATAAACGATACCGACGGATGTAGCTTTTAGGACTCCGTCGCCACCTTATGAGAAATCAAAATTTTTGGATTCCGGAGGAAGTATGGTCGCAAGGCTGAAAAGGAATTGACAGAAAGGCACCACTAGAGTGGAGCCTGCGGCCCAATTTGGGATCGGAGTAGAACTGATGTCTGAGAATTTCAACATATTGAAGTGATGAGTGTTAAAATATTAATGTTCCGTAAAAGCAAACCTACTATCCTGGTTTGACTCGATTTATTGTTAGGCTTCAGTTTTCCTTTTGCGATGTCTTAATTTTTCCCTTCAAATGTCCCAAAAATCAATTACAATACTCTTATTTCCACTTGGCTGTATATCTGCGAAGTATATCTAAAAGAGATTAAAAGAACCGTTTTCTGAAGTTAATCGAGAAATTTTCTAATTTTTAAGTGAAACTTTCCAAAAATATGAAACAATTCTCCAAATATTTTCAATGTTCATCCAAACACTTTGGGCTCACTAGGATCAAGAAGTAAATATAGTGATCTGCAAATTCGTGGTCATGCACCCTTACCAATATTTTCGATGTTCATCCAAACCCTGAACACTGGGATCAGGAGCAGAATTATTTATCAGATATATCTATCTGCTTCTGTAGAATATTGACAAATGAAGCATTGGTAGCCATTTCTGAATATTCTGAAATAGTGCAGAATGCCTAAAGAGAATTCGAACTGCTATTTTACAGTAAACACAGATTGACATATGTAGGATATCTTATACTTGCCTCATTAAAAAGTATCAGACACATTTTTCTACTGTAGTGATCAACCACGACTTGCAATATCTTAACCAGCAGGAATACACTGTACCTACATACTGCATGCGTCAAAAATCAAGATGCCAGAACTGTTGGAGTGGGTGGGGTTTCCAACCTATGTGGAGAAGACCCCGGAGTGCGACGAGCGCCGTTCGTGTGTCGAAGAAGCTCGGGAAGTAGGCGACGCGGAGTCGCTACTGCTGCTGCTGCTCCTAAGGGAGGTTCTGGACTGGGTCTGCCGAGTTCGGCCCGAACTCGGTCCCAGGCCGAGTTCTGGCCGAACTCGGTCTGGCTCTTCCAGAAGTTGGCCGTCCAGTGCTGTTTGTCCGACACAGAGTTCTGGCCGAACTCTGTGTCGTCGGGGCTGAAGCGGGATTTCGGGTGAGTTTTCACCACTGGATCTAATCCAACGGTCCAGGTTGGTTGCGGGATTGGGGAGTTAAGTTGGGATTTTCCAACCCTAATTCATTACGCAATAACACAACGTAACACAACTTGGAGAGGAAGGAGGCAAGAGTGCCATTGCAACTTCGGGAGAGAAGACGGAGGATTGAAGGTCGTTTTCGAAGGAGATCGTGTTTCGGGTAATCTCTACTCGTCGTTCTCGCTCTTCGTAGCCTTGTAATCATTGTTCTTACTTCTGAGTGTTGTGGGGATCCGATTTGGATCGGGAGGAGTTTGTAGAGGGTGTAATTCTTCTATTCCATTAGTGGAGGCTTCTCAGGGTTGGACTCCGATCGTCCCGTGGTTTTTTCCGCAAGGGTTTTCCACGTCAAAAATTCTCTGTGTCTGCGTGGATTGTTTTGTGTGATTGTTTTTGGGTTCGTGCGTTGTATTGCTCGGTCCTCTCGCAGGTACTCTCCGGTTTGGGGAAAGGTTTTCGCACTTCTTTCCCAACAGAGTGGTATCAGAGCCAGGTTCTGGAATTCAGAAGGGTGTCAGAGTTGACAGAAACCAGAGAGGAGAGATGGACGCGAAGCCGGTGCGCATGGTGAACCTGAACGGCACCAACTATCACTATTGGCGGAGCAAGATGAAAGATTTGCTGTTTGTCAAGAAGTTGCATCTACCCGTGTTTGCATCCGAGAAGCCCAGTGATAAATCCGAGGAGGACTGGACATTCGAGCATATACAAGTGTGTGGGTACATACGACAGTTTGTGGACGAGAACGTGTACAACCACGTTGCCAATATTGAGCACGCGAAGACGTTGTGGGACAAGCTGGAATCCTTGTATGCGAAGAAGACCGGGGTAAACAAATTGTTCCTGATCCGGACGATGATGGGTCTGCGGTACAAGGATGGGGCGTCTATTTCGGATCACTTGAGTGAGTTCCAGGGCGTGGTTGACCAGCTATCTTCTATGGGAGTCAAGTTCGACGACGAAGTTCAGGGACTGTGGCTGCTGTGTACTTTGCCAGACTCGTGGGAGACCGTACGAGTATCTATGATCGCTTCTGCTCCAGAAGGCGTGGTCAGTCTGGAGTTTTCCAAGAGCGGGGTGTTGAATGAGGAGATGCGGAGACGTTCTCAGGGCACTTCATCCACATCTCACCACTCAGAGGCACTTGTTTCAGAGAGCCGCGGAAGGGGCAAAAGCAGGGGTCCAGGTGGTGGCAGAGACAAGAGCAGGGGGAAGTCCAAGGGCCGTTACGAGAACTCAGAGTGTTACCATTGTGGTAAGAAGGGTCACATCAAGCGAAACTGTTTCGCTTGGAAGAGAGAGAAGAAGGGCGACAAGGGGAAGCAAGAAGAGAACACTACAGCGGCGGCCTCGATGCATGGAGGCGATGTGATCGTCGTAGGTGATGAGGTCATTACTAACCTCGCCTGCGATGACAATTCTTGGCTGGTGGACTCAGGGCTTCAGCACATGTATCTCACAACATGACACTATTTGCCACTTACACAACAGGCGACTGTGGCGTGTTAAAGATGGGCAATGGAGATGTGTCGAAGGCGGTTGCCGTTGGAGATGTGCATTTGAGAACGAAGACGGGTGCGGTTCTTGTTCTCAAGGATGTTCGTCATGTCCCTGATATCCGTTTCAACCTGGTGTCGGTTGGAAGGTTGGATGACGAGGGATTCTTCAGTCTCTTCGGGAATAGTCAGTGGAAGCTTTCCAGAGGTTCGTTGGTGATTGCCAGAGGAAGCAAGAAGTCCGGTCTCTACTATATGGAGGGGAGCGCACAGGGGGCACAGGAGGTGAACGCAGTCAGTGATGCGTCTACCGAGTTGTGGCACAGGCGGCTCGGCCATATCAGCGAGAAGGGGATGAGCTACTTGGTGAACAGGAAGGCGATTCCGGGGCTCAAGTCTACAAAGTTGGAGAAGTGCACGCACTGTTTAGCTGGGAAGCAAAATAGGGTGTCTTTCCAAAGTCACCCAAGTTCGAGGAAGCCGGCGTTGCTCGAGTTGATTCACTCAGATGTCTGCGGTCCTATGAAGGTAAAATCTCTTGGTGGTGCTTCTTACTTTGTAACCTTTATTGATGACTGTTCCAGGAAGGTTTGGGTCTATGCCTTAAAGACCAAGGATCAGGTGCTGCCTACTTTCAAGGAGTTTCAGGCCTCTGTTGAAAGGGAGACGGGCAAGAAGTTGTTGTGTGTTCGGTCCGACAATGGCGGCGAATACATCGGTCCCTTTGATGCGTATTGCAGAGAGCAATGGATACGACACCAGAAGACTCCGCCCAAGACACCTCAGCTCAATGGTGTAGCGGAGCGCATGAACATGACACTGATGGAGAGGGTGCGGTGTTTGCTGTCAGAAGCAAACTTGCCGAGCAGTTACTGGGGTGAGGCTCTTCTCACAGCTGCTTATGTTATTAATTTGTCTCCTAGTGCTCCTTTGCAGGGTGATGTGCCTGACAAAGTATGGTACGGCAAAGAGCCGTCATACAATCACCTGCGGGCGTTTGATTGTAAGGCCTTCGTGCATGTACCGAAGGACGAGAGGACCAAACTTGAGCCGAAGACGAGGCGATGCGTCTTTGTCGGCTACGGTCGGGATGAGTTTGGCTATAGACTCTACGACCCAGTGGAAGGAAAGCTCTACAGAAGCAGGGATGTAGTGTTCGTCGAGGATCAGACCATGACCAACACTCAGGATTCCGAGACGCCTTCTGAGGCTGAGGAATTGCCTGAGTTAGAGTCATTTCGCTTCGAGCAGTTTCCAGAGGACATCGCAGAGGATCCAGTTATGGGAGAGCCGGTACATGGAGTTGCTCCCAACCTTGATCATCAGCATGCTGATGGTGGTCAGGGTGTCCCTCAGGAGGATGAGCATGCCGGGGAGGCAGTTCCTGAAGGGGAGGAGGCTGTCGGTATACAGCCAGCACCAGTGGCTCCACTGAGAAGGAGTGACAGGGATCGTCGACCATCTACGAGATACTCACCAGATGAGTATGTGCTATTGACTGACGAGGGAGAGCCCGAAAGTTTTGCAGAGGCTATGGAAGACGAACACAGGCAGGAGTGGATGGAGGCTATGCAGGAGGAGATGAGTTCCTTGCACACCAATTCTACTTTTGATCTGGTACGGTTGCCAAAGGGCAAGAAGGCTTTAAAGAATCGATGGGTGTTTAGAGTGAAGCAGACGGATGATGCTACTCGCCCTCGATACAAAGCGAGGCTGGTAGTTAAAGGCTACGGTCAGCGGAAAGGCGTGGATTATGATGAGATCTTTTCGCCTGTCGTCAAGCATTCGTCTATTCGGGTGGTGCTAGCATTAGCAGCCAGTCTCGACTTGGAGGTCGAGCAGATGGATGTGAAGACGGCATTCCACCACGGTGATCTTGAGGAGGAGTTGTACATGGAGCAGCCAGAGGGATTCTGTGAGAAGGGCAAGTCACATTTGGTCTGCCGGTTGGGGAAGAGCTTGTATGGTCTGAAGCAGGCTCCGAGGCAGTGGTACAGGAAGTTCGAGTCGTTTATGGAGGAGCATGGTTATGCATGGACGACGTCGGACCATTGTGCATTTGTGGGATATTTTGCCGAGGATGATTTCATCATTTTATTGCTCTATGTTGATGATATGCTATTAGTGGGTCGGAATGCCACTAGGATAGCGGAGCTGAAGCGCCAACTGGGCGCGACCTTCTCTATGAAGGATTTGGGCGCAGCGAAGACTATTCTTGGGATGGAGATCAGCCGAGAGAGAGAGAGAGAGTCCAAGCTGCTACACTTGTCCCAAACGAAGTACATTCACCGGGTACTTCAGCGTTTCGGGATGGACGGGTCGAAGAAAGTGAGTTCCCCCCTCGCGGCTCACTTTAAGCTCACTGAGGAGTAGTGTCCATCTACCGAGGACGAAAAGGAAGATATGGAGCGGGTTCCATATGCCTCAGCTGTGGGAAGCCTGATGTATGCCATGGTGTGTACGAGGCCAGATATTGCTCATGCAGTTGGTACGGTTAGCAGGTATCTTTCAAATCCTGGAAGGGTACATTGGAGTGCGGTCAAGTGGATTATACGATATCTTCAGGGCACTGCTGGTTGGAGACTTTCCTTTGGTGGTGACGAGCCGAAGCTGGTTGGGTATACCGACGCTGATATGGCTGGAGATGTAGACACGAGGCGATCGACTTCGGGCTACGTGATAATGTTTGCGGGAGGAGCAGTGTCGTGGCAGTCGCGGTTGCAGAAGTGTGTTGCCTTGTCGACGACGGAGGCGGAATACATTGCGGCGACGGAGGCTTGCAAGGAGCTGTTGTGGATGAAGAAGCTGTTGCAAGAAATGGGACTGAAGCAAGAGCAGTATACTTTGCTTTGCGACAGTCAGAATGCTATCCACCTTGTGAAGAATCAGACGTTTCATAGCCGGTCCAAGCACATCGAGACTCGGTATCATTGGATACGGGATGTGGTTGAGAAGAAGGACGCGGAGCTTGAGAAGGTCCATACAGATGACAACGGAGCTGACATGTTTACGAAGATTCTACCAAGGGGAAAGTTTGAGTACTGCAGGCAGATCGTCGGGATGACGATATCCTCCCCATAGTTGTGAAGGGGGAGATTTGTTGGAGTGGGTGGGGTTCCCAACCTATGTGGAGAAGACTCCGGAGTGCGACGAGCGCCGTTCGTGTGTCGAAGAAGCTCGGGAAGTAGGCGACGCGGAGTCGCTACTGCTGCTGCTGCTCCTAAGGGAGGTTCTGGACTGGGTCTGCCGAGTTCGGCCCGAACTCGGTCCCAGGCCGAGTTCTGGCCGAACTCGGTCTGGCTCTTCCAGAAGTTGGCCGTCCAGTGCTGTTTGCCCGACACAGAGTTCTGGCCGAACTCTTTGTCGTCGGGGCTGAAGCGAAATTTCGGGTGAGTTTTCACCACTGGATCTAATCCAACGGTCCAGGTTGGTTGCGGGATTGGGGAGTTAAGTTGGGATTTTCCAACCCTAATTCATTACGCAATAACGCAACGTAACACAACTTGGAGAGAGGAAGGAGGCAAGAGTGCCATTGCAACTTCGGGAGAGAAGACGGAGGATTGAAGGTCGTTTTCGAAGGAGATCGTGTTTCGGGTAATCTCTACTCGTCGTTCTCGCTCTTCGTAGCCTTGTAATCATTGTTCTTACTTATGAGTGTTGTGGGGATCCGATTTGGATCGGGAGGAGTTTGTAGAGGGTGTAATTTTTCTATTCCATTAGTGGAGGCTTCTCAGGGTTGGACTCCGATCGTCCCGTGATTTTTCCCGCAAGGGTTTTCCACGTCAAAAATTCTCTGTATCTGCGTGGATTGTTTTGTGTGATTGTTTTTGGGTTCGTGCGTTGTATTGCTCGGTCCTCTCGCAGGTACTCTCCGGTTTGGGAAAAGGTTTCCGCGCTTCTTTCCCAACAAGAACTTCATCCTTCACACACAAGATTTTATTTTAGAATGGATGCTACATTTCTTGCTTCAAATCACTCATTCGGACATACTGCACCGATACATGCTGCAAGAAAATTTTTAACTTTTTTTTTTCTCTGTTTATCTCAGCATTGTTAAAAAAACAGGGTTACAAACCAGCATCTACCCTAAGAAAAGACCAGATAAAAGGTTGAAGATAAAGATTCTTCTTATTTATTGCAAAGTTCCAAGTCGAAGTAAGGTGAAGCCTAACATATTTCCACACTAAAACATCAGAGAGAAGCAAACTACATAGCGACAGACTGATTAAAACTCAGCTGTTTCACTACAAGCGTATAGACAGCGGTCAGCTCCTACCACTTGCTAACCTAAACTTAGTACAGGCAAGAAAGGAAGTCCGAGAACAGATTACAAGGACCCTTTTAAACTGACACTTCTATTATAGTTCCTCTATTCCTTATGTGCTCCCCATATTACTGGATGGATAATCTTCAAGAAGCTCCATAGTACCTATATAATGACAAAACATAAAAGAAAATTCAATATAAAGTGCCAGATAGCAACAGTATGAAGACGAAACTAAAGAAAAGGGCATGCAATAAAGAGATTAAAAACTCAAACGAGCACAAAATGCAAAAACAAAACCCTGAGTTCCAGAATTCACGGATATTCCCCAATGCAATGTAAAGAGAACCAAGAGCCTCCTGATTGTTTATAGTGCAGAAATTCAAGAAGTGTAAAGAAGGGCATATTTCCCTTCTAAGACTCCAGTATATCACTGTTTACCAAATATCTTGACAATATTTCTATAAATTCCTACAACTAGAAGCTTACTGTCAGATCATTTCCCATCAAGTATTCCGCTTGTAGATCCTCCTATATATAGATACAAAAGTTGATTGGCTGGCATATTCTCTAGCTCCCCATATAAAAGCAATGTTTGTGCAATTTGAAAGTTGAAACCTAGACTCCAAAGCAAACACGAATCATTTTTTCCAGATTAAGAGCAAGAAAAGGTGTACTAAATCACATAAATATTGTGAGGGGATGTCCACAAGAATACTCACAAAGGTATAGGATAAATTGAACTCAAGTACCCTGAATTATCAAGGCTTGCCACTTTAATATACCTTAAACCTTTTTTTATTAGCAACTTCCAACTCAACTTTTTAAGTTTTGGCAGTAACTTCCCCTTGTTAATTACCATCAAACTTGAGCACATGACCATTCTTGACTTTTTTACCCCTAAAGTATCATAAATTACAATCCTTTTACTAAAAAAAACATAAAACACAAAATTAGAAAAATAAAAACCCTAACCCTCACCACCACCGCTAACCATTATCCCATGCTCCCCCTTCGTTCTGCCCGAGCTCTGCCTCATTGCTAGAGCTGCAACAAAATGGTAACACCTGCCATTTCGTGCAGTTTACAGCTCCAACGGCCGGCGGACAGGCTAACCATGAGGACAAGGAGGGGTGCACGGGATGTGAGTGAGCGGTGGGCGATGGTGATGAGAGCGGGAAAAAGGAGGGGGGGGGGGGGGGGGGGGGGGTGGGTTAGGGTGTAACGGAGGGTTAGTTTTTTTTTTTTTTTTTAAAGTTCTAATAGGAGGGTATTACTCTTTTGACATTCTCTATTACAAGTAGCTTGCAAAACTAGAATAGTTCAAGGTACTTAAGTGACATCATAAAGTTTAGGGTAGCAACTTGTCAATAAAAAGAGTTCAAGGTATTAAAGTGTCAAACCTGGATAGTTCATGGTATTCAAGTGCAATTTAGCCAAAGGTATACTTATAAACATTAAAACAAAAACTTGTATCTGCAAATAGAAACATTTCATTCACAGTTTATATGATATTTATGTCAAAAAAGAAGAAGCAATATTGTGCAAAAATGAGTTAAATAGTTCAACAACTATAGACCAGTTATTATTGCTATGCTGCAGTTAAAACTAGATAAACCTATTTTGCCAAACAAAATTGGGAGTAAAAGATCTTATTCTTTGAACTCGTGCTCCCACGAAACTAATAATTGCAGTATATAATAACTAACCACAGCAGGTTTCGAAGTGATCAGTTAGCTTGCCACATTTGAATGACAGGATGAAAATAAGTAGGAACTTGGCAGGTGAAATTTAAAGAAGAAATAAACTACAAAAGAGTAAAGCTTAAATGGGGCTAGATGGACATAGGTATATGGTCAATTATAAATGTTCAGTAACAGTGTTTTAAAAATCCGATAAATTGGCAACTAATCACCAGAGCATAAGAACTGTTAATATGACTATTCAGGTTGCCACTTGTGCAAATTTCCAAGTTGACATCTATTTGCGATTTATCAGTCAGGTAATCCAATTGTTAATCAGCCTTGGACAAAGTATGTATAACAATGTTGCATAATTAATACTAGGACATGAATAAACTAAGCACCATGAATGGAACCTATGAGTCGCAACAGAACTTACCTTCTTGTCTAAAAAGGAAAGCACCGTGATCCTAATATTTTCAATAGTATAATGATCCTGAAAGTAAGACAGAACGTAAGAGTTAGCTTTCTATATACACATAATATTATGATAAGCTCGGTATATGTAAACTGAAATTTACCTTGCCACCATTCTCCCCTGGAATTTTCAGGGTCTGGATAATCATAACCATCCTTCCTTTCCTTCTCCTGATTGTTTTTACAGAACAAGTAAAGCATAGTAAGAAAATAAATTTCTTCTTGATAGAATGAAATATTTAATTTGACTCGAAGGCAATCTCATCACGAGAATAAGCTGTCTTACATTATAATATATGATTGAAGCTAATTTTCACTTACTCTGTCATAGCCTACTGGGTGTTGCTTGGATGAAGGATAATAATCCCGGCATCCATAATCCACAGATGAGCCCATATGGCAGGGGTCTGAGGCTTCAAGGAAAATGGATCCGCTATTGCCCTTGTGGTAAGTGCCCTGGCCTTTGCTATGACTTCCTTGGGAATTGCAACCTAGAAAAACAATTTTCGACAACGTTCAAGCTCTAATTTTGGGTTGTGTCAAACAAAATCACTCTCCGAAAAAGAACTATAGACAAATTTTAGTAAAAGAGGGTGATCCTTGAAATGCTAGGCAAGTTCCCCTTGAATTAAACATATACACTAGATGTGGACATCTAGTGGACTCCCGAGAGCCCACAGCTCTTGGATGTATACAATTATACAGAATAGTGCTTATTTGCCCAACAATCAACATCACATAATCTATACATTAAGTTCTATATTCTTAATAAAAATCATATATATGTTTGAACAAGGCTTGATCCAGTATGTCCAGAACTATTACAATAAGCACTGATATACGGTAAGACGATCAACTGATATAAGCTAATCCAAAAATTAAGATTGCATCACCTCGACTACATCAAGTTTAACACGAAAGGACACATTCCAAAAGCGTACATATAGGATACAAACCGGCAAATAGATCATTCATAACTATAGAGGGTTTGCGTGAGGTTGAAGGTTGTATGCATGTTTATATTATTCAATTATGCCCCAACATGTCATATGCCCATGTTAAGTGCATCTCCAACCCTATTGTGAGTTTGGAAAAAAATAGTTGCCATATAGGAATGTCAAGCTTTCTTTTCAAAATACTTCTCCAATGCTAATGTGAAATAAAGTATGGAGTTGACATGGCAATGACATGACAAGGACAATGTGAAGTTGGTTATCTAGATTTAGAGCATCTCCAACCCTATTGTCTTGTTTTGTGTTGTGAATCTTAGGTGGCATGGGACACAAGACAATGTCTTGTATAGGTGGCAAGATGATATTTACAAATGACAATGAGTTTAAAAGTCATCTCCAATGCAAAAGTATTGAGAATGCAATACAAAGTAATTTTTTACAACTTTCAAGACAACTTTTACTCTTCTACTTCTTTTTATAAACATTTTTATTCACAAATGATGATGTGGACATAAAGACATTGTGAAGTGCATTGTCTAGATCTAGACAACCAACTTCACATTGTCTTTGCCATGTCATTGCCATGTCAACTCCACACTTTATTTCACATTTGCATTGAAGAAGTACTGTTGGAAAAAATGGTTGTCATTCCTATGTGGCAACCATTTTTTTCAAACTCACAATAGGGTTGGAGATGCTCTTAGACAATGCACTTCACAATGACTTTATGATCACATCATCAATTATGAATAAAAATATTTATAAAAATAAAAATAAAAAATAGTAAAAATTGTCTTGAAAGTTGTAAAAAAATACTTTATATTGTCTTCTCAGTACGGAGAAAGACTTTTCAAACTCATTATCTTTTGTAAATATTGCGACCTATAGAAGATATTGTCATTGTGTCTCATGCCACCTAAGAATCACAACACCAAACAATACAATAGGGTTGGAGATGCTCTAAGCTTAAAATGTGCGTCACACGAGATCTGAAGCTTAGTCAGTTGCTCCGATTATTACTCGGTTTTAAAGTGTACCAAAACTCTCGACGCCGGATGCTCAGAGGATATAGAGAGAGATATATATTTATATTTTATTTTTCAATAAAAAAATAAAGTTGTATCATCTTGTCTCCATAACCATGGCGATACTATTTGTGTAAAACCAGTGGCAAGAATTATAACAAAGAAAGAAAATAATATATAGATGAATGAATGAATGATAAAAGAAGAATTGGGGAACCTGAAGTAGTAGTTTTGGTGTTGTGAACATGGGAACTCTGTCCCACACCAGCACCACCCTGCTTCTTCCAGGGGTCCTGCCGAAAAATAAATAAATAAGAGGAAGCAAATAAAGCCCATTAATCAATAATTGAGAAAGAAAAAAAAAAAAAAAAAAAACCCAAATCTAAAAATAAAGAGGAGCCATCAACCCAAAACATTAACTACCCACCTGGTGGTTCTTGGGTGGGAAAATTCCGTCCAAGATGTCACTCTTCAATGGGTTGGGCTGCTTCACCGGGAAGTACTTGTCAACAAAGGACTTGGCGGCCTTCTTGTTCTTCTCTTCCATTACAAACTCACTCACCTCCTTCCTTCTCCTCCTCCTTCAAGAAACCAAACAAACAAATAACTCAAAACACTCTCTCTCTCTCTCTCTCTCTCTCTCTCGAACTCTCTACTATCTATTGAGTCTTTGTCTTGAGGAAAAGAAGCAGCCAAGGGGGGATTTATATAGAGGAGGAGAAAGGAAGGGATAAGAATGGAAGGAAATAATAAGAAGAAGAACACGTGAAGGAGGAGGTGGTTTTACTGCATTTAAAGCCTCCATTTCTTCATTTCTTTATCTTCTTTATCTATTCTTCGCCGACTTCCTCGGTTATTCCTAGTCCCTCCATTTCTTACATAAAAAATTCACTAAGCCATGTATGTCATATGTTTCTTGATTCTATGTATTATTTCCTTCCGCCACCTATTCCGCCACCTCCTCTTTTTTATGCTTGACATGAAGGTGTTGAGTGGGTCGGCCTGGACTGGCGCGGGCCCAGGTCAAATTAGATTTAACATGGCCCGGTTCGGGTCGGACTCGGACCGTTCATGATAGCGAGCCGGGTCGGGATAACCCGGGAGGGGAGGGAGGGTGCTGAACCTAGTTCGGACCCAGGGTCCAGTTTGGTCGGGCAGGGCTGAACCGGACCTGGGTCGTGCCGGTTCAACGCTGGACCGGTCGGCCCGGTTTGAGTTTAAAAAAAAAACAAAAAAAATAATTTGCTTTCTAAAAAGGCTTAATTGCACTTTGCTACCCTCAACTATTCCGCCTTTTCAACTTGATACCATAAACTTTTTTTCGTAACAAATTGGTACCTCAACTATTATTTTTTTTCAACTTGATACCTAATTTTTCAAAAATTCCGAAAATGCCCTTCCCTCTTCCTTCCCTCCACCCCCTTCCCCACTCCGACCACCCCCCCTGCTAGCTCTGGCCGCCCCACCCCCTCCCCCTGCTAGCTCCGCCCCCCTAGCTCCGGCCGCCCCCCCTGCTAGCTTCGGCCACCCCCAGCCCCGCCTCCCGCCCCGCCCTCCCTCCCCAGCCCCCCTCCTCCCGTGCTGCCGCGGCCTAGGGGAGAGGCGGGGGCGGGCGGGCGGTCGGAGCGAGCAGGGGGGGGGGGGGTGGGGGGCGGGGGGGGGGGGGGGGGGGGAGGGGGCGGAGCTAGCAGGGGGGGCGGCCGGAGTGAGCAGGGGGGCGGCCGGAGTGTGCAGGGGGGAGGGTTAGGGGTAGGGGCATTTTAGTCCAAAATAACATCTGGGTACCAAATTGTTACAAAAAATAGTTTAGGGTACAAAGTTGAAAAATGGTAATAGTTGAGGGTAGCAAAGTGCAATTAAGCCTTCTAAAAATAAAAAAATTGAATGACCAAAAGAAATTTGTTATACTTTCTACCATTTAGGTTTTAAAAAGTACAAATTAGATAATAAATAAACTGTGACTAATGACTAACACATAAACTGTGATTAATGACTAATACATAAACTGCGATTAATGACTAATACAACATTACAAAGACTCATACAAGAATACTAATACATAAGCTGCGATTAATGACTCATACAAGATTTCTAGACGTTGATACATGATTTTAAATGTCGGCGTAGCTTCCCTATACCATGGCTATGGTCCCATTTTATTCGTTTCCTACAATGCAAACATTCAACAAGAACTTTAGTGGAGTATCTTCTTTCGGTACCCCCACTTGCACGACGCTCATTGTAAACTCTGCTAAAATGATGCCAATTTTTCGAATCTGATTGAAACTCTTACTTGCGGTGCCTGTTGAGGTTGCGGTGCAGGAGACGGTTGCTAATCTTGCAGTTGCTGCGGTAGTTGATTATTATCCATGATATAAATCGTCTTTTCACACGAGTTTGATTTAAAAATTATAAGAGGAAAGAAATTGTAGTGTAATTAAGTTTAAAGAGTTATGGCCTATTTATAGATTTTTTTTGGGGTACAAAATGACCTATTTTATCCCAAAAAAGAGTTGTTATAAAGGTATTTTTGGTTATTTTCAGCAAAATGATCAAATACCCTTCCAACGGTCTAAAAATAACAAGTAAAATGGGGATAAAATGGTCATTTGGCATCCCAATGTTTTAAAAAAAAATTCAAAAAACCGGCCGAACTGGGCCAACCGGGCTAGTGGGTCAGGGGGCATAACCCAGCCCGGACGAGTTTGGCGGCAGGTCGGACCGGTTCGGGTCATTGAACGGGCTCAGGCCGGCCCGGACCGGGTTTGACCAGGCAGGGCTCGAGCCGGGGACATGACCGGGTTTGACCAGGCAGGGCTCGAGCCGGGGACATGACTGCCCGGCCCATTGAACACCATGAGCTTGACAAGGTATTTTTATGGGTTTTGAAATGTTTTTGAGGGTATCGTCACAAAGTGTTTAAAAAATTCTTGAAAACTTTTTGAGTCACTCATTTTGGTTGTCTAATTTTTTTCAAAATTGTTATGCAATATAATTTTGAATGCCTTTATAAGCACCCTAAATTCGAAGTTTTGTGGGTTTCTATTTTTTTATCCTTCCATTCATATTCTTATATATAACTACAACTACTGCTACCTTATCATATTTATTCTTAATTTCTCATCTTTGTTTCTGTTAGGTCTCACTAACATGATGACTATTTTTTTGTAAAAGGTAAGTTTTTAAATTTTACGTTCTATTTGACGTGATAGTGAATGGTTGTCATAAAATTTTGACATCCATTTGATACGGTAGTGAAGTCTTTGCTTTCAATATTTATGATTCATTACTTGTCAAACTGTTTTTTGTTTGCAAGTTATATAAATGTATAAGCTATTATTTTGAAGGATAATGATGTAACCTTTTTTTAAAATAACTTTTATTTATATATGGACAAATAAGTCATTTTATTATTATTTTTAAAAATTTTTAGAACCGTTAATTAATGAATTACCGTACATGAATTAAATGAATTAAATTGCTTTAAAAGCCGCAACATAAATCGTCCAAAATCAGACTCTTCGTATCCACTCATAACCAGTACTTTAAAGTTATCTCATAACAACTATACAACAATTGTCAAACAGACACTTGATGTATTTTTATTGTTACATTTGTACCCCTCTAAGATCCTCATTTGCATGCTCGTGTTGTTCACGGCCGCTTCTTAGAAATAAAAGCAACTTGGTTCGTAAACATCTTGATCTTCTCTATATCTTATATTTGCGGGACCCACATGTCATTAAAGTCAACATTAGAAAAATGATTTAAATCTGTAGGTGGACTATGAAATTGTAACTATTATTTGCTCATCTTCTTCACTTCTCTCACCTTTTAATCCGGGATAGCAAAGCAAGAATCAATGTAAAAAAAATGAATAAGATACATATGAATTTTTTATCTAGGATCCTCCCGACTTTCTTCTGACAATCAAGTCAGATTAGATAGTAAATTAGTATTTTACAAACTTCTTAAATATTTACTACACATGGTTTTTATGCATATACTATGATAGTATTTAAGTAACAAAAACTCCTAGAGGAACCCATGAGTTCTTAATTTTTTAAATTCAAACATAAAAAAGCTTTGGATTACATGCATCTCATGTTGTTATTATTTGTGAAAAAACCAATTTACAAAACCATTATTTTTGCACTTAATTTTGACCGTTTCTTGATATAACCTATTCATCATTCTCTAATGGCTATATTATTGAGCCTAAATTTCTAAATATTATTAGCTACTTTATTGGCTATTTTAATCCTAATAAATCATATTAACTCTATGGGTTGAAGGTTGTCTATATAATTCATTCATTCGTCTTGTAGAAGATATACTTGAGAAAAATTATCATATGATTCCTCCTCCTCGTTCACAACCATAATTCCTTCTTTTCCATTCCAATCTTTCCTACTCTGGACAAGAGCTAAGTTCGGGTCAATTTTTTCGAGTTGTGTGCGACGACGGGATACCGGTAGAGCGGAGATTTTACCACTAGGAGAATTTGGAACAAGTCTGCACATAGACCCGAATCAACTCTTAGGACGGTGCTTCGTGCGCGACTTCCCCGGAGGCCGGTAAACTTAATTTTATTTATTTATTTTCTACATGATTTCAAGACAGAAAAGCAATTATTTTCCAACAATCTAAGAGTTGAATATTCTGGGTTATTATTATTATTCTGTTTAATAGACCGGAGAAAAACAAAAATACATATTTTAAATAGAAAGATTGAAAGATCCATTCATTCGGTCAAAATATACATATTTGTCATTCAAATATATTTTTTAAAGAGATTTTCTATATACCAAGTTGCTTCATTGTTTTTTACGAAAGCTAAAACATTGGGATCCAACATAGTTTGCATCTTAATTAAATATATTTGTGTGTGTATTTTTTTTTTCCTTCATGTTTTACCTTTTAATGTGTACGTACAGTTATTTTTTTTATCCTATGCATGTTTGTTTTATGTTCATCATAGACTCTTACACATTTTATGTTTTGATTTGTTATTGACATGAAGTGGTTATTTGAATTTTATTTGATAATTTTGCAATATTTTATAGAATCCATAGACTCTTGAGACTATGTCTGCCATGAACAATTTATAGAAGAAGTTTATTCTTTTATAATTCAAGATTGCATATAATGATGTTGATATATAAGCCATATATAATCCTTTAATATAATATATGGCTATATATAAGTTCTTCAAGTTGTGATATCTCTATATAAGTTTGTTTTGCAGTTAGCCTAGGCAATGAAAACCTAGGACAATAGGGCTTATTGATAACCTTGAATGTAACATGATAGTCTAGAGAATATTCATCGTCGTATAATTGACTCACTAAAGTTTAGTCCCTAATATTTATATGTTCTAAATGTATTTAGTTTGATCATTGATATTTAGAAATTGTGTATACTTGATTTTCTTAACTGTTGTCATATGATGCATTATGTTCGAAAGAAAAGAAAATATGTGGCTATTCTGCAAAATGCTAATAAACACCTTCACAACATCATACAGAAAAGGATGCATTAACATAGTTGTATTTTTTAACTGGGTTGATTACTATAATTTTTAAAATAAAATAAAATAAAATAAAAATATTTGTTCAAGAACAACATATTCCTGCCAAAGAATGTAGTATGACTAATGAAAAATGTTGATCGTGCACTACATATTTTTATTCTATTATGATTTTATTTTTGTATGTCATGTCTATAATGACCAAAATTATTCTGTCATTATGTTATCATTGAATGCAGATTAAAATATTTAGTGCTTACTTTTGTAAATAGTTAAGACTATTAAAATATCGTCTTTACCCTTATAAATGTATAAGCCGAAGCAATTACTTACCTCTAGAATATGATAAGGAATGAGAATCAGAGGACCTTAGCAATTGAGTGCTAAGAGTTGTACAATGTGTTGGTTATACACTATTTACGTGATCAATTTAGTTGGAGGACTCTTGTGCTTCAACACCAAAGTTTTATGTGATGAAGATCATTAAAAAAATGTAAGTGTTTTTGTTTTTGTTTTTATTTTTTGGGGTTGTATAACGTGCTTCAATTGTCACTTTACACCATTTGAGTCATTTTTTTCTTCTCTAATGGCCATGGTTTGGTCTATATGGGGAGGGATATTTGAAAGTTGCAAATAGCTTTGTGCTTTTCACGAGTATAGTTCTTTACAAGTCTTGTGACCATGAGCTCCCAAATAAGCTCCATGTTGTATTATATTATATTTGGATTTATCATATCACAAAATCACTTGATGAAATTTGATTAAACAAATTTGATTTTGAAATTTTGGTCACTTGGTTTTAGTACGATCATAAACTACAAAATTCACTGTTACTTTGTAAACTTTTCCAAAATAAGATAAATAGGCATAAGAAGATGTTAATATGGAAGAAGATGTGATTGATGTTGCCAAACGTTTTTTGTTTCGGAAAGAATAAGATCCGAATACAATGTTATATATGATTCTTATTTTTTGTAGATACAACTTGTGATTTAATACATGTTGTTGTTCTACTTGTACTCAATTCTTGCGCTGCAAATTCTTGTGATATGAATGATATAATGATGACTTGCTTGACAAGTCAATTCTTTCATTCTAGGTGCTTGAATAAGTTCTGATTGTTTGACTATGTAAAATGATGATTGTGGCCACTTGAACTAACATTTGACTGATCTCCTCGTTATGTTTTGCCCCCATATTATGGCACATGATTTACACTAGCAATACATATATTTTCATGCATTTTATTGAATTTTGGAGTGTCCACATCATTTCCTAATATTTATTTAATATGTGTCTTGCTCTTTTAACGATTTAGCATTTGTTCACATTTGATTCAATTTTTTGTTTCAGTTTGTTGTTTTAAAAAAAATCTTTATGTTAACATTGAATAAAATTATTACTTGTTAACATTTCTTGTTATTGTTAATATTATGTTTTGCAACATTTATGTTTTAATATAGAGTTCTGATATTAAAAAAAATCATAGAGATATCTTGTTTTTAGAAGCTTTCTTTATAAGAAGAGAGAGCTTGATATATATAATGGTACTTTGCTAAAGTTGCTTGTTTCTTTTTTTTTTAAAGCGGTATAATTTATTATGTTCTGAAGAGAATTTGATACATGATCATATATATTATCATCGTACGTTTTGGCATATTGGTAGCATATATACAATTCTCATTTTCATAACTAACAATATTATTGAATTATTTAAAATTCATAGTAAGAATGTATTGGTGTGCCAAAAAAATGATCAAGTTGTGCATCGTTTCAAATTACATTTCTTATTAGTATGCAAACTAACATCTATTTTGAAGATCGAATAATTAGAAATTTTAAATTTCGGAAAGGAACATGTTAATAGTAAGGAAGCATTAAAGAACGTGACATGTTAGAAAAGGAGCAAACATGTTAAGGGTGAAGGGTGAAGGTAAGTAACACAAAAGTTTTTCGCTCTATTATTCTAAATTTGATGTTGTAAATTTTATTTTTCTAATTTTTGAAAGCTAATGGATGTTTAGCTAGAATAATGGAACTATATCATCATAGTATATAATATGACATATCTTATGAATTGCTTTTTCTAAGCCAAAATTAAGTCCATAAGTAAAAAGTGCTCTGATCATTTGAAAAAGGTAATTTATATATTTAAAACATACCTATACTAATCATTTTTAGATTTGTAAGTATGTGAGCCAATTTTCTTGATTTCTGCATATAGCTTATGGTGATGTTGAATGATATTTTTCTTCCTTGATTAGTTTGCATGATTGAACCTTAAATGACTAATTGTCACAATATTAGAATTTTTAGTTAAAAATAATAATTTATAATATTGTTCTATCACAATATTTAGATTATGTTAAACAAACATTACTTTATATATAATATGTTAAACAAACATTACTAAATCAGTCAAACCAGTTTCAGAATATTTTTTAAGGATATTATAGACTATAAAATTGCATCAGATTAGATACTCTTGTGTCATAGAAAGTCATTTTAATACAAATTGGATAACTGACTCATATGATATCTATATATATTTCTCTCTATGAAGAGTTGTCATCTCTTAAG
This sequence comes from Iris pallida, assembly GCA_029216955.1. Classification (NCBI taxonomy): domain Eukaryota; kingdom Viridiplantae; phylum Streptophyta; class Magnoliopsida; order Asparagales; family Iridaceae; genus Iris; species Iris pallida. Next base: position 14,060,971 of record JANAVB010033217.1, read on the forward strand.
TTTATGTAAGAATCATAGCTAATAGTATTATATACTCAGAAATGTTATCTTCAATCACATTTTGTACTGAAGCTGTATGACTCAAACATTTTATAATTTTCATGATCTACATATTTTTGTACCTGTCATTTATCTTAAATTATGCTAAAAGCATGATCTTGTTAATTCTAAGATGAACAGGTACATGCAGCTGCGTTTCAAGACATTAAAAGCGCCTAAAAGGCAAAAATGTAGTTCTTGACTATAAAGTCATAAAAGAACTTTACAGATATCTTGACGAAGAGTCTGTTTACTCTAGACGAAGAGTTTGTTTAGGACATTGATCCTAGAATCATCAAGGGAGGACGGGGTTAAGCCCATAAATTAGTCATCGGCAGTGGCAACCCAACCGAGTCTGACTAGAGATCCCAAGAAGCCGGTTCAATGGGTAGGAACAAGCTGGACTATATGACTATTATGGAATACTAACCCTGAGATTAAATTCTCTTAAAATAAATGCCCAAGAGTTTGTACATGTGTACATGGATACCCCATCCCTATGGTGACAGTGTTCCGGTGTGATTTGGTTATGATGAGTTTTAAAACTCTTAATAGGTCCAAGCATAATTATGCAGTCCGGTTGACTCCAATCACCAACCCTTTGAGGACTTACCTATATGAGAGGTCGTGAAGGCCGCGACTATAGGACATGGTGATCCTAGACAACTCTCATGAATATGAAAAAGTGCGCATGTCCAATCAAACGCGCCACCTGATAGACCCAGGAACCTCTAGCGTACTATGTGTGTTATTGTCTGAATCTGGTTCAAGAAGTCTGATTCAAGACATAGTCCATCAAGCACTTCTTCAGATAAAGACAATAGTCACTAAGTGAGATTCAAGGCTTTAATCCATCTCATTTATGCATAGTATATAATTGCCCAGAAATTTTTCATCTTTATTCCTTTTGAATATTGTTATCTTTGATTTCGGAACTTGGGTTTTTTTTTTTCGGGGGGAGGGGATTTTTGTTATTATTGGTGAAAAAACCAATTTACAAAACCATTATTTTTGCACTTAATTTTGACCGTTTCAACATTGATATAACCTATTTATCATTCCCTAATGGATATATTATTGAGCCTAAATTTCTAGATATTATTAGCTACTTTATTGGCTATTTTAATCCTAATAAATCATATTAACTCTATGGGTTGAAGGTTGTCTATATAATTCATCCATTCGTCTTGTAGAAGATATACTTGAGAAAAATTATCATATGATTCCTCCTCCTCGTTCACAACCATAATTCCTTCTTTTCCATTCCAATCTTTCCTACTCTGGACAAGAGCTAAGTTCGGGTCAATCTTTCCGAGTTGTGTGCGATGACGGGATACCGGTAGAGCGAGGGTTTTACTACTAGGAGAATTCGGAACAAGTCTGCACATAGACCCGAATCAACTCTTATGGCGGTGCTTCGTGCGCGACTTCCCCGGAGGCCGGTAAACTTAATTTTATTTATTTATTTTCTACAGGATTTTAAGACAGAAAAGCAATTATTTTCCAACATCTCATCCCTTAATTTTTTTTCAAGGAATTAAAGAGAAAATAAGTACACTTTTAATGCTAGTAAAATTTACATGTCAATCTATATTGTAAGTCTTATTTGGAGTTTCTATTGTCGAACTCTTAAGTAATTATATGGAAAAGAAAATTAATATTCATATCTTCTCATGACTTTGCTATCTAATTGAGTGCATTTATGTCTGAATGTCGTGTATAAATAGGGTGATTGTAGTTCCAATTTATCTACTGGTATGATTTACATTGGTTAAAATAACTCAGAATTATAAGTGCATTTTTTTGCAAGAATTTAACTAGAGAGTACTTGAGAGCTAGACAAAAAATTGAAATTATTATGTATTTGAGGACTACTTTAGAGACTTTTTATTTAATTATTATTTGAGATGTTAAACATTATTTATTACTGATTATGAATTATTATTGTATTATTGTGGTTGAGCTATAATAGTTAGATGACAAATTGATTATGATTCTTTATACTTGTTATTTGATGTTATAGGAGATATAGACAACGTACTACTATCGATACTGTGACGTAGGCTGGACTTGGCTACGTACTTGTATCGAACTAATTGGGAGTGGTTCGAGACACAATGCCACATGGACTACAACTTGTGAAACTAATATTATCAATAATGTTCCATAAATTTTGTCCTTTATAAACAAAAGATAACATCCTTCACGACCATGCATGCATATGTAACTTAGCTATTAAAACATAACATGCATGAAAACAGGATCTTGAAATAACTATACAACACATTCACTCATAATTTCTTACTTTCCAATCTAGGGATTACCACACTTGTTTACTACCCAATCTAGGAATTTCTACACTTGCGACTCAACGGTTCCAAACATTTTCGTAATTCCATTTCTTTGTAACTACAGTACAATATTCCATATGTCTATAACAACAGTATAATATTCCATATTTTTGTATAGAAAGAACAAAAAATATTAGTTTCATCTTGGTTCTTTTACTTAGCATTAACAATCTTATAAAATAAATAAACAAAGACTACGAATATTTCATTTTATTAAAGTGCGAATGTAAATGAGAAGGATCAAAACCACACACTATTTTATGAACCGTCTTTCTGTTTTAATCATATAGACCTCTGACTGATTTCTCTGCATGAATACAAGTCGAACTAGACCCTTCGAGCAGCCAAACCAACCCATGCATGGAGCGGAGCAGGATATTACAATCGCTGCAATAATTGATATAGGATATGATCAATAATCAGAAGGCTTATTTGTGGTTTGACCACCACTCGAAGGATGAATCACGCCTAAGTAGTGGACTGCCATAAGAGATAGATTTGATGGTGAATGATACAAGAAGAGATCGGAGAAAGTGTAGGCGGCTCGAAAGAATGTCGACAAATGGTGTGGTGGATCTATCCTGATAATGGAGTATTTTCGTTGCTTGATATGATATATTTTCAAATTAATTGAGGATCGTGTTATTCAATTTAGGATATATGTGTTTAATTTTTAATACTAATTAATATTTTTAATTTTAGGTATAGAAGAGACATGATTCTACTATGGGTGACTGTCTTCCTGGCAACATATAGTAAGGGTGAAAAGCTCATTGATCCCAGAGCTACGTAAGTATTGCACAACAAATGTACTTTTTTATATATATATTTCAATATGCCTTGAAAAATATTGAAGTAGTAATTTAGATATTAATAGTTAAATGCATGGCGAGCAAATATTAATTAGTAAGCTTACCTAGAGATGATGTAATATAGGATGGGTATCTTAGACTTTGTCAGAAGGACATGAAACATGCTGATGGATATGATGAGGGATATGCTAGTACATCATCACATGCCCCTAGCTCTGTTGGACGACGAGCTATGGATGACTGCCGTTGGTAGTCTTTAGAGGGGTACGTACTATAGTACAGGATCGTACGATGCCTATGTTGCAACACATGTTATCACGTCCAAATCTAACAAGATCAAAATTCGTTATTGTACATGATATCGAATAAGCCTAAACTGTATTTGTACAAGGCAAGCACAAACACGAACGATAAAATACTCATAAACAAAGTCATTATAGTAGAAACAAATAGAAAAGTTGATAGAAACAAAGTATATGAAAAATAATTCTCTTTATTAATAATTTAGCAAAATTACAACGGCTCTAGGAATAGGAATAACTCGATTGCAAACAGTGTATCTCAATACAATAAACTTTTTATAAGTCTTACAACTCACGAAGCTAATGCAATCGGTATAATGTTACATACATTATGTCATTTCTATGCAAAAAGAAGGCATCTTTCAACTGAATAACTTCAAGTGCAACGCAAGTTCCAGCGCCTCAGCACGTCCAAGTAGCTCTCTGCACCCGTGGAGTTGGGATGTCAGCACATTCGGAAATGCACTAGTGAGTAGCCTTAACGCAACTCACCTAAAACCAACACGATTATGTGAGTGCAGAAAAAAAATTATATGGACTTTCTAATCTTATCTTAGGATCAATTAACAATTCATAGATATACATGTGTATATAAGCATAAAAGTGTCACTTAATACAATGGATCTTACCAATACTTACCATCCTTTCCTGCTTTACAATGATATCATTCATAATATATAAATATATAATAAGCATGTCCCTACATAAGACATTCATTACCCTTCATTAAATATATAAATGTGTCGTGAGCTCATCCTTGCTACCAACTTCTTAAGCTTGCAAGCAGGTGACAATCCATTTTCACCCATCAAAATTTGGATGATGTTCACCATTCCAATTAATGATTGTCACATGTCAACCTAAAGGAGCTTTTTATATTATTATGAGGTGAGAAAAATAAAAGTAGTTTAGGTTGACACATGACAACCATTGAGCGGAATTGTGAACATCACCCAAATTTTGGTAGGTGAACAAAAATGGACTCCATATGACATTAGCATGCAGCCTAACTATATGAAGGTCACTGGCGACATGTCATCTTGGACTACCTCTGCTAAGATGGTTCCTTCATGTGTAGGTAGCTAGCCTTACTGAAGGTCCCAAAATACATGTGCTAGTACGTTATCACTTATTCTCGTTGGTCCCATAGATCGAACCAGTTCCGCTATTTCGAAAACCATTCAAGGAATTAAACATTGTACATAAGTTATCCATGCACATGCAATATACCTGAACAATTTAACTATAAAATATATGCATGGTTAAAAAAATAATGTAAAACTCTACCATTCCAAACACGTTATCCCGATTGGGGACCCATTGGTCCCAAACCATTCCAACACGTCGACGATTCCATGGCACCAAGCCACATCCTTTACTATTCTGTACACTATCGTGGCACCAAGCCATATTCTTACCATTCCGTGGCATCAAGCCACATCCTTATCGTTCTGGCCATTTCTCTGCAACAACTGTGAAATACTCCACAAGATAACATAACAAAACCATACTCCACATGACAACATAACTACAAAAGTACACTAATCCATGTCGATAATGGCAGTACAATATTCCACATCTAGAATAGCAAGTTAATATTCCATGTTCCATATAGCATGTTGACAAGAAAAATACCACTCTATTTTATCTTGGTTTTTTTATTAGTATGCAACAAACTCATGAAATATCAACAAAGCAAGCAAGATCAATTTTATTAAGCGTGAAGGTGGAGGAAAGAAAGATAAAAATCACCCACCATTGACGAATCGACTTTGTCCGAAACAAGCATATCTCTGAGTGATTCTTCTGCATGAATCTATGTCCAGCCAAGTCCTTCGAGCCAACGAACCGGCTAAATGCACCACACGAAGCGGGGCATTATACATACCCACACAACATTTGCAGGACTCAGTACGATTGCAGGAGACAATTGACCAACAGATTGTGTCTCTTCAAGACAACTTGGTCTGGAGAATTTTACAGATGGAGCACCAGACCAAACCCCTGGTTGATGAGTCATCATTCACGGTATGTTTTGAGGCTCTCGGGTGCAATATTTTGGATCTCAGACACGAGCCGGACGACGTAGTGCATCTTACAAAGCTGGCTAAGTTGACAGAGAGAGATGTTAAGGTACCGAGTCAGTCATTATCACAGAGCACTGATAGGCTGCTGTCACGCCCCAGAACCAGAATACTGGAGAGCGGGGGAATGACTCAGCCAGCTACGTATTACGGGTAGATGAATACCGTATAATACGATCAATGCTGTCTAACCAGACGAGGGGGTGCACACTACATGAAAGTCTTACTATGGTCACTTCACATCTATTGTCTCAATCATTCAAACAAGAAACAGAAATAGAGAACATGTAAGATAAAGCAGTAAGGCGTCCCAAACGCTTAGTCAAAATGTTCTTGAGATATGGCTTTACAAAACATAGCCAGATGGTATAGTAACATGTACACAATTGTTATCAGCTACAGTCTGACTTAGTTACAATTATGCAAAAGTAAGTACAAGACAATCCGACTAACATGTCGTTGCCAAACGGCTAAGTATAAAGTAAATAACAAAACGAGCGGTGAAGTAAGGAACCTACTCGAGTCCTCCTACGATCATTCCCTAGTATTGACCATCTTGGAGGTAGAAGTAAGCTGGATCCTCGAGGACTGGCTCTAAATCTAGCCATGCAAAACCAGAGAGGTTAGACCTTTAATAGCAAGTACCACAAGAGAGCACGATATGAAGGACTAAACCAGTAAGTAAGAGAATATAATAATAGATCTCTGCTTTCCACTAGGATTCACATAACATCACGACACTTCGAACCAACCTTCCAACCAAACAAGAATAGAAGTTGGTCCGTCATGTCCTGACATTCGGATCATCTCAGTTAGGCAATAAAGTAGGTACAGTACATAAACAAATCATCTTGAACGGCCAATCAACTACTACGGCTTGCTATTGTGAGTCCCAAGTTATCCTGGAATTATGCAAATAGGGATTCCTCAGTTCTTACTATGTGCAAGCAAGGCTAGTCTATCCAATCAATCAATTGCGCCAATCATGTAATTAGACGAGTCCCAGTGGGACGTCCGCCGTTAATATAGCATGTACAATAATATAAGCAGATAGCGTTCCCTGTCCGTGTGATAGATTTACAGTATCTGTGGGAACCAGCCGGCCTGTCGGGCACTACTAGTCCCGAAGAGGGCTGCCATGTAAGAACTCGAGAATCCATTCTCTCCATGCCATCATTATTTTATTTAACTTAATAGTCCCTACGTTGAGTGAAGTTCCATGCCGTGGATCATGGTCATTCAAATAAGTACTTTCGTACGGGGTACGATATGCGCAACTCTACAACGATACCCGTACGGCTAGGTTGTAGGTTTTACATAGCGTGATGCAACAATCAAATCTAACCACGGAGTAATCATGCCTTGACCATAAAGTACACATGCTATTTTTGTAAGATAAATAAATAAATAAATAAATAAATAAATAATTTGAAGCCTGCATGTGCCTGTATGCCAATATTCGGGATTGGCTAATCGAGTACATTAGTTCATTACATGAACGTGTCTCATTCATTCAATTCAATAAGACGACTAGCCAGTCTCTTAGTTCCAACTAGGAACGTATGATCAATTATTAGTCAATGTCACAATCATTATCAATGGTGACAAGGCATGAAAGTCAAATAGTATTCAGTGGAGTCGAGTCTACGACTCTCAGGTTAAGTTCCAGTCAATCTGGGTATCCATGGATCAATCAAGACACATGACACATTCTACACAACCATATGTATTAAAGTATTAACATATCATGATTTATCAAGTTCATGCCAAAAGACATAAGGATTTAATAGAAGAATTATCATGCCATCATTAGATGAATAAGTTATAGAAAAAATAGTAACACCCAGGTTAGAAAGTCACGCCAACAAGTTTAAGCTAAGGCCAAAAAGTCACGCCAAGTCTAGCAGGTGGGAGTGAGCGTGTAAACAGCGTGAGCGTGAAAAGTGGTTCACGTTGGCACGCACAGTGTGAGCGTGAAGGAAAATTCACGCACTCATAAGTGAGCGTGAAGAATGATAAGAAATTCACGCACGCACAAGTGAGCGTGAAAAGTGTAACAAGAAATTCATGCACGCACGCAAGACGTGAGCGTGACTCAAAATTCACGCTGGCACGTAAGAACGTGAACGTGACTAAAATTCCACGCTAACATGTAAGAACATGAGCGTGACTAAAATTTACGCAGACACGTACAGACGTGAGCGTGACTAAAAATCCACGCTAACATGTAAGAACGTGTGCGTGACTGAAAATCCACGCAGATACGTAAGAACGTGTGCGTGACTGAAAATCCACGCAGACACGTAAGAACGTGTGCGTGACTGAAAATCCACGCAGACACGTAAGAACGTGTACGTGACTGAAAATTCATGCTAAGTTGGGAGATCAAAACCCATGAACAGCCGAGAATACAACATCTTAGATCTAGCAAAAACCAGCCAAAGAAATCAAAAATGCTAAGTAGTAAACTCTCTCAGAATCATGAGAGGAAGAGAAATGAACCATAAAAATGGTTCTCCAAGCAAGAAGCAAGATTGCACTTGCCTGCTGATGGGTTGGTGGAGAGAGTGATGAGGAAGAAGAAGAAGTAATGGTGAAAAATGAGAGTTATGAGGAGAGAGAAGGAGATGGGGGCTTAAATAGAAAGGGTGGTGGTAGGTGGGGTTATAGGGTCGGGTTTAACCGGGTCCACAAGGCCAACCCGAAAGTAAAGCAGAGAGGTTAAAAGCAGAAAATAAAATGCAGAAATAAAATGCAGGAATAAAAATTGCAGGAAATTAATTAACATAAAATTAAAGGAAGATAATACATGATAAATACTAAATAAATATACATGAGTTACACATGTATAAAAAATACGCATTCTGGGAACGGTGAGTGACATCTCTACCCACCATAGAAAAATTTCGTCCTCGGAATTTCAAATCCAAGCAGGTAGAAATATCGGAGCTAAACTAATACAAGCAATTCTAGTGAGTAAGCAATCATTTTTATCATATCAAAAGCAAGTATTATATATGTAAATCCATCATTTCACGATATCAAGTAGCTCTACCCATAAGGTGATAAGCATGAAGAATCAGGACAATCAAGGTATACAGAAAGAGATATACCTTGTGAGTCAAACAGGTGTGGATACCGTGATCGGATATCATCCTCACGTTCCCACGTTGACTCTCCCAAGGAGTGATGACCCCAAGCAACCTGGACAAGACTAATTGTTCGGTTCTTGAGTATCTTCTCTCTTCGGTCCAAAATGGACACAGGCTGTTCCTCGTAAGACAGGTTGGTACCAACAACCAGCTTCGAATGATCGAGGACATGGCTTGGGTCCGGTACATACCTACGTAATTAAGATACATGAAACACGTCATGCACCTCTTGTAACGAAGGCGGAAGGGATAAACGATAAGCAACATCGCCTATCCGATCAAGGATAACAAATGGGCCCACGTACCGCGGACTCAATTTTCCGCAAACGCCAAATCTAATGACCCCACGAGTAGGTGAGATCCGCAAGAATACGTGGTCCCTAACAGAGAACTCTAACGGCCTACGATGCTGGTCCGTCCAATGACGATGTCGGTCCTGCGCAACTCGAAGTCGCTCTCTAATTCCCTTAACCACTTCAACCGTCTGAACAATCATTTCTGGGCCTAACATTTTCCTCTCTCCGATATCATCCCATGCAAGCAGCGACCTGCACTTCTTACCATATAGTGTTTCAAATGGCGCCATCCGGATACTGGCTTGATAACTATTGTTGTATGAAAACTCAACTAAGTGCAGGTGGCTCTCCCAAGACCCTCCAAAATCTGGAGTGCAAGCTCGCAACATGTCTTCTAAAGTCTGAATCGTTCTCTCTGATTGCCCATCCGTCTGCGGATGGTAGGCCGTGCTAAATCTTAACTTGGTGCCCAGACTATGATGTAAACTCTTCCAGAAATTGATGCAAAGTGGGTATCTCGATCCGACACAATACTGACAGGGACTCAATGCTGCCTGACTATCTGTTGCATATACAACTCTGCCAACTTTTCTGTAGATTGCCCTACTCTGAAAGAAAGAAAGTGTGCTACCTTCGTAAGTCGGTCCACTATTACCCAAATGGCGTCCTTACCACTTGGTGATCTCGGTAAACCGGTCACAAAGTCTATTATAATATGCTCCCATTTCTATTCCGGAATAGGAAGCGGTTGTAATAATCCAGCTGGCCTCTGCTGTTCTACCTTCACTTGCTGACATACCAAGCAACAGGAAACAAATCTAGCTATCTCCCTCTTCATCCCGTTCCACCAGAAATGCTGCTTGATATCTTGGTACATCTTGGTCCCTCCATGATGAATAGAATACTGAGAACTGTGAGCTTCTGCCATAACCTCCTGTCTGATATCTCCACTAGGCACACATAGACGTGATCCAAACCTAAGTATACCATCTTCATGAATTCTCATCTCCTTCCTGAGTCCTGACTCACATTCTGCCCTAAGCTTCTGAATCCTTAGGTCTTGTGCCTGAGCTGCCTTGATCCTGTCTATCAAGTCGGATTGAACTTGCAGACTTGTTAGAACTCCTACGTCACTAGGAAGTATAACTTCGATGCCCATCTCCTGAAGGTCTTCTAAAATATGCCTCTGTGTTGTCAACATAAATGCGCCGCCTCTCCTGCTGAGAGCGTCTACTACTACATTAGCCTTACCTGGATGATACTGAAGCTCCACGTCATAATCCTTAATCAACTCCAACCATCTTCTCTGCCTCATGTTTAGTTCCTTCTGAGTAAAGATATACTTCAGACTTTTATAATCTGTGTACATCTCCACTCGGTCACCATATAAGTAATACCTCCATAGCTTCAGAGCAAACACTACTGCCGCTAACTCCAAATCATGAGTTGGGTAATTCTTCTTGTGGTCCCGAAGCTGCCTAGATGCATATGCTATCACCTTCCCATACTGCATAAGGACACATCCAAGTCCTTTACCTGACGCATCACAATATACTGTAAAACCTCCCGGTCCAACTGGCAATGTAAGAATAGGTGCTGATATCAACTTCTGCTTCAAAGTCTCGAATGATGTCTGACATTCTGCCGACCAAACGAATGGTACATCCTTCCGGGTCAAGCGGGTCATGGGTGCTGAAAGCCTTGCAAAGTCTGACACAAACCTTCTGTAATATCCTGCCAATCCCAAGAAGCTCCGCACATCTGCTACGGTCTTGGGTACTGGCCAACTTTCTACTGCTTCTATCTTCTTGGGATCTACTGCTACTCCAGCTCCTGATATGATGTGACCCAAAAATGAAATATGATCTGACCAAAACTCATACTTACTGAGCTTGGCATACAACTGGTTCTCTCTCAGAACCTGTAACACTTTCCTGAGGTGGTCTTCGTGCTCCTCTTCACAAGCAGAGTATACGAGAATGTCGTCAAGAAATAAAACGACAAACTGGTCTAAATATGGCATAAATATGCGATTCATCAAATCCATAAATATTGCTGGAGCATTGGTCAAACCAAACGGCATTACTAAGAACTCATAATGCCCATACTTCGACCTGAATGCTGTCTTGGGAATATCCTCCTTCCGAACCCTCACCTGATGGTACCCTGAACGAAGATCTATCTTGGAGAAAACTCTAGCTTTGCTCAACTGATCAAATAAGTCGTCGATCCTGGGTAATGGGTACTTGTTCTTCACTGTTGCCGCGTTAAGCTTCCTGTAGTCAATGCATAATCTGGATGACCCATCCTTCTTCCCCACAAGTACCACTGGTGCTGCCCATGGTGATACGCTAGCTTGGATAAACTTCTTCTCCTTCAGTTCCTCTATATGCTGATATACCTTGGCCTGCTCTGAATTCGCCATTCTGTAAACTCGATCTGATATCGGTTTAGTTTCTGGTGCCAATTCTATACTGAACTCAATATCTCTAACCGGTGGTAGACCTGGAAGTTCTTCAGGAAATACGTCTAGAAATTCTTCAACTACCTTCGGAATCTGAACTTCTTCCATTGCCGTTATTACTCCCTGCTCTTGTTGAGTTGCCTCTGATCTGACTAAGGTGAATCTCTTCATGCATAGAATATCAAAAGATACACTCCCTCTACGACAATATATTGTCGTATGACTGTCTTTCAGCCAGTCCATGCCTAAGATAACGTCGAAATTTCTAACAGGAAATTCTATCAACCGGGCGGGTAAGGAATGCCCGTAAACTACAGCGTTACATGCTAAAGTAACTCTACTAACCCCTACGAGCCCATTACCAGTGAGTATATTCAACCTTCCTGGCAATGCCTCGAACTCTATTCCTAGTCGTGTCGCAAATTGTGCAGATATAAATGAATAGGATGCTCCCGAATCAAACAATGCTACTGCGGGATATGAGGCGACGAGAATGTTACCTGCCACAACATCTTCCGATGCCAATGCCTCCTCCAAGGATAAAGTGAATGCCTGCACTCGACCTCCTTGCTGGTTTCCATGCTGCGGCCTAGCCTGATGCTGCTGCTGGCCCCTTCCTCCTTCAATCTGACTGTGGGATCTCTTCTGACCCCCAGTCCTTGCCGCAAGCCTCTGAATGGTGATCTCATGCCTTCGAGTCACCGTCAATACTTCGTCAAAAGTTTGGTAATTGTGCCCCTCTATCAATTGCAAGAGTTCAAGATGAAACCCTTGCTGGAACCTCATTGCCCTCTGGCGCTCTGTTGCTACCATCTCTGGGGCGAATCTACTCAATCTGCAGAACTCCGCTGCATAAGCATCTACAGTCTTGCCGGCCTGCCTGAGGTTGATAAACTTCTGTTGTAGCTCAAACTGCGCCACAACTCTATAGTACTTGGTCTTAAATCTTGCTGTGAAATCGTCCCAAGCCACAGGACGTCTGATGCCCACTTCCTCTGATTCCCACCAATCACGTGCGAGATCCTGAAGTAACAACTTCACTAGATCCACACGTTCTTCTGCCGGTACCTTAGCTGCTGTCAGAATAGCCTCAATGTCCTTAAGCCATGCATCTGCTGAGATGGCATCCTCCGTGCCCTCGAAACGACGGGGGTTATACTTGCAAAACCTGGCTGATGCTCCTGAATCAGTCCTCACTCCTCTTTCCAAAGACGTCTGCAATCCTTGGTTGAGCAACACATTCTGCTCTTGTAGCTGAGTGTGCATGCGCTGCTGGGCCAACATCTGATGTTGCTGGGTAGCCATCATTCCTCTCATAATTTCCAGGAGGGCCGGTGTGTCCACTTGGGTAGGTGGAACTGTTGGTGGTGGTGGAACATCCGGATACTGCGATCCAGCTGCTGCTTCTACTATCACTTCTTCCTGGATAGCCTCTTGAGTTAGTGCCGGCCCTTGTTGCTGACCAACCTGGTCAGGTTGCCCATGTTGCTCCTGCTGTTGTCCAGCTCTGACCGATACGGACGAAGTGCCCCTAAGAGAAGGGACACGAGAACAATCAAACAACCGGACATGAAGGATCAATGAAGTCAAAGGATACCGGAATGTCAAGCAAGGGTTGAGAATAACGAATCATGAGATCAAGGGGGAAATACGTGTGATTGAGACATCCTATAAATCAAAACACCCCACAAGTCTGAAATCAGACCTGCATGGGCCACCACTAAAACCTTATCACGCCCAAGAACCAGAATACTGGAGAGCGGGGGAATGACTCAGCCAGCTACGTATTATGGGTAGATGAATACCGTATAATACGATCAATACTGTCTAACCAGACGAGGGGGTGCACACTACATGAAAGTCTTACTATGGTCACTTCACATCTATTGTTTCAATCATTCAAACAAGAAACAGAAATAGAGAACATATAAGATAAAGCAGTAAAGTGTCCCAAACGCTTAGTCAAAATGTTCTTGAGATCTGGCTTTACAAAACATAGCCAGATGGTATAGTAACATGTACACAATTGTTATCAGCTGCAGTCTGACTTAGTTATAATTATGCAAAAGTAAGTACAAGACAATCCGACTAACATGTCGGTGCCAAACGGCTAAGTATAAAGTAAATAATAAAATGAGCGGTGAAGTAAGGAACCCACTCGAGTCCTCCTGCGATCATTCCCTTAGTATTGACCATCTAGGAGGTAGAAGTAAGCTGGATCCTCGAGGACTGGCTCTAAATCTGGCCATGCAAAATCAGAGAGGTTAGACCTCTAATAGCAAGTACCACAAGGGAGCACGATATGAAGGACTAAACCAGTAAGTAAGAGAATATAATAATAGATCTTTGCTTTCCACTAGGATTCACATAACATCACGACACTTCGAACCAACCTCCCAACCAAACAAGGACAGAAGTTGGCCCGTCATGTCCTGACATTCGAATCATCTCAGTTAGGCAACAGAGTAGGTACAGTACACAAATAAATTATCTTGAATGGCCAATCAACTACTACGGCTTGCTATTGTGAGTCCCAAGTTATCCTGGAATTATGCAAATAGGGATTCCTCAGTTCTTACTATGTGCAAGCAAGGCTAGTCTATCCAATCAATCAATTGCGCCAATCATGTAATTAGACGAGTCCCAGCGGGACGCCCGTCGTTAATATAGCATGTATAATAATATAAGCAGATACCGTTCCCTGCCCGTGTAACAGATTTACAGTATCTGTGGGAACCAGCCGGCCTGTCGGGCACTACTAGTCCCGAAGAGGGCTGCCATGTAAGAACTCGGGAATCCATTCTCTCCATGCCATCATTATTTTATTTAACTTAATAGTCCCTACGTTGCGTGAAGTTCCATGCCGTGAATCATGGTCATTCAAATGAGTACTTTCGTACGGGGTACGATATGCGCAACTCTACAACGATACTCGTACGGCTAGGTTGTAGGTTTTACATAGCGTGATGCAACAATCAAATCTAACCACGGAGTAATCATGCCTTGACCATAAAGTACACATGCTATTTTTGTAAGATAAATAAATAAATAAATAAATAAATAAATAATTTGAAGCCTGCATGTGCCTGTATGCCAATATTCGGGATTGGCTAATCGAGTACATTAGTTCATTACATGAACGTGTCTCATTCATTCAATTCAATAAGACGACTAGCCAGTCTCTTAGTTCCAACTAGGAACGTATGATCAATTATTAGTCAATGTCACAATCATTATCAATGGTGACAAGGCATGAAAGTCAAATAGTATTCAGTGGAGTCGAGTCTACGACTCTCAGGTTAAGTTCCAGTCAATCTGGGTATCCATGGATCAATCAAGACACATGACACATTCTACACAACCATATGTATTAAAGTATTAACATATCATGATTTATCAAGTTCATGCCAAAATACATAAGGATTTAATAGAAGAATTATCATGCCATCATTAGATGAATAAGTTATAGAACAAATAGTAACACCCAGGTTAGAAAGTCACGCCAACAAGTTTAAGCTAAGGCCAAAAAGTCACGCCAAGTCTAGCAGGTGGGAGTGAGCGTGTAAACAGCGTGAGCGTGAAAATGGTTCACGTTGGCACGCACAGTGTGAGCGTGAAGGAAAATTCACGCACTCATAAGTGAGCGTGAAGAATGATAAGAAATTCACGCACGTACAAGTGAGCGTGAAAAGTGTAACAAGAAATTCACGCACGCACGCAAGACGTGAGCGTGACTCAAAATTCACGCTGGCACGTAAGAACGTGAGCGTGACTAAAATTTCACGCTAACATGTAAGAACATGAGCGTGACTAAAATTCACGCAGACACGTACAGACGTGAGCGTGACTAAAAATCTACGCTAACATGTAAGAACGTGTGCGTGACTGAAAATCCACGCAGACACGTAAGAACGTGTGCGTGACTGAAAATCCACGCAGACACGTAAGAACGTGTGCGTGACTGAAAAATCCACGCAGACACGTAAGAACGTGTGCGTGACTGAAAATCCACGCAGACACGCAAGAACGTGTGCGTGACTAAAAATTCTCGCAGACACGTAAGAACGTATGCGTGACTGAAAATCCACGCAGACACGTAAGAACGTGTGCGTGACTGAAAATTCACGCTAAGTTGGGAGATCAAAACCCATGAACAGCCGAGAAGACAACATCTTAGATCTAGCAAAAACCAGCCAAAGAAATCAAAAATGCTAAGTAGTAAACTCTCTCAGAATCATGAGAGGAAGAGAAATGAACCATAAAAATGGTTCTCCAAGCAAGAAGCAAGATTGCACTTGCCTGCTGATGGGTTGGTGGAGAGAGTGATGAGGAAGAAGAAGAAGTAATGGTGAAAAATGAGAGTTATGAGGAGAGAGAAGGAGATGGGGGCTTAAATAGAAAGGGTGGTGGTAGGTGGGGTTATAAGGTCGGGTTTAACCGGGTCCACAAGGCCAACCCGAAAGCAAAGCAGAGAGGTTAAAAGCAGAAAATAAAATACAGAAATAAAATGCAGAAATAAAAATTGCAGGAAATTAATTAACATGAAATTAAAGGAAGATAATACATGATAAATACTAAATAAATATACATGAGTTGCACATGTATAAAAAATACGCATTCTGGGAACGGGGAGTGACAGCTGCTCTCCGCTATGGTTTCCTATAATACTAGATTACTAGCATTGAAACAGATACGACCTCTATATTTCCTCCACTGACGACACTACCTCCTCCACTAGCAGCAGTGCAACTTACACACAAGAGCAATTTGACCAGCTCAACTTGTAGCATCGTGCGTGAGCCCCCTTCCTCCTCTTCACCAGGATTGGACAAATTTTATTGAGTTTGTGTATCGACCCTAGTTGGATCTTTCATTTCATATGTGTTGTATCAGACGTTTTATCAGATATTGTATAAGACATTATCAGGTACTTTATCAGACATTTTTGTTGTATCAAATAAGTTTTTTTTAATTTAGTCTAGTGATTTAGTGATTTGTGAGATATTAGTTCACTTTGGTGATTATGTTCATCAAATTTTATATGTGTTTCTTTCCCCTGGGATATTAAATTTGTTGTCTTTTTTTCATTTTCTTATGTATTTAGCGACGTATAGCGACCATATGGATTGTTATTCATTATCAAAATGTCGCTAAACGTATAAAATGTCGCTAAACTGCAAAACGTGTTTGCAGTTAGCGACGTTTAGCGACAACTTACGTCGCTAACTACAAAACATGCACGTCGCTGAACGTTGCAAATATGTTGACATTTCAATCTGTCATGTCGGCATAGACGTCACTATATGTAAGATCAACTTCGCCGAATGGTCGATGATGTGGCTACAAAAAACGACGTCCTTGTCGTTGTTGATTAAGCGACGTAAGCCAATGGCGTCGCTAATGTTGTTAGATTAGCGACGTATAGCGATAAAATAATGGGCTTCTTTACAACAACGAATACTGACGATTTGGTGTTCTGCGACTAGTAGATATGTGATCCAGTTTATACGTCGCTAATTACGTCGTTAATATGTTTTAGCGACATTTTTTGGGTAATTAACGATTTTTTTTTTTACTTCACTAATATTAATTATTTTGGTAGTGGTTGTAAATGATTGATCATATTCATCTCAAGGGTATCTTTGACAGAAAAGAGAAATCATGTAAATAAATCTAGAAATAGCAAAACTATATTTATAATGTATAGAAAAACTCAAATGAACCAACATTTGAGAACCCTAACATAAAAATTACCAACTTATGTAAATTTCTGATTCTTTTGATTTCAGGTAGGAAACTAGCCCCATCTTATTGCTTTCTGGAATAACATATGTAGTTATCGAGGTTAATTTGAAGTTAAAACTTACTATAAATGTGTGTGCGAGTATTAACTAATATCTCAATTATTTGTGACGACTGTCACTCTTCATGGGCGGTAAAGAATTACATGATTTCCAGAAAAGATTCGGATGTTGCAAGCAAGCAGTCGACAGCGAGTTCTCGTGCAGCAAAAGATCTACAACATTATCCGCTCCGGTGCTGCGAATGACGCCACGTTGCTCGAAGGCACGCGCCGCGCAGGGCTGTGGAGCCCTTTGTCGTTGGATATATGATGTATGTCTACGTTCGGAAGGGTTCAGCAGCATCAGTTCGTATGTTGATTTCACAACAGAGGGGTACTTTGTGTAAGAATAAATTTACAATTCTGTATTTTATAGACTATAAAATATAAAATATAAAATATAAAATAAAGATCTAGCCGAGACCGAGGTTTGAATTTGGTTCAATGTCCTTAAGACAATATTTGTCCCGCACTGGTGCTTGCGAATTAATGACAATTAGTCACCCAGGATATAATGGTTCTTCTCCTTCGGTAACAGCACTTCGCACCGCAGGAACTGGACGAAGCAATGTTGGTAGTCCCTCTCTCTCTGACTTAATGTTTGATGGATGAATGAGTTGAGTGAATTTTAAACACTTATGCTTTTATATATGATTAAGAGACACAATGGAAAAGACATACATTTCCAATAGATTCATTGAATAGATTTTTGCCATAGATTCGTTGTATAGATTTGTTTAAGCAAGGACACCTTTCCAATATATTCGTTAAATAGATTAATTGTTATAAATTCGTTGTAAGAAAACAGTTATTATTATTAATTAATATTTTAAATATGCATTCACTTTTCCAACACTTTGTGGATATTGGCTGGATTGGTGGCTCATGAGCAGTTCTGAAGGACGGTGGATAACTTGGCTTCAAATGCTCATTCAGTAACTTCTTGATTGTTATGCACAATTCTACATCACTTCTTTTGCTTTTGGCTCACATGTAGCTTGCAAGCCTCCATAGGTGAAAGCAAGACCACTCGTTCATAATCCTGTTACTGTGACTATCAGCGTCTTTTCTGCAGTCAATATTGATGACAACGATTACATAGAACTTTGTGGTAGTAAAATGTGGGCCAATGGTCTGTATGTCGATTGAACATCGATGTGTCTACAAATGCAACAAGTGGCATATTATATCCAAGGAAGTTTACAGTCAATTATCGCTTACAAAGTGGCTTTACTTTACGGAATTGACACTAGCTCTTGACCATGTAGCATTAGATGTTGCGTACATGGTAAAACATTCGTAACGTGGAAAAGTATATTGTATGGAGTACTTAATCAATCTCTGACTAAGGCCATGTTTAGTACACCTTAATATAATCGTAATATACTCAAATATTTTTTTTTATTTGATTACATTGCGATAATTACTATTACATTTACAGGCGTATGTTTGCAGGACTACATCAAATGAAGCAAGTGATTTCGTTATCAACTTGGAACTCTTCGATGCATGTCCCCATGAAATCCAATGGTTTCGCGACGTGTGTCTAGTCTGTCCTTACTTTCAGAAATTCGAAGCTCAAACGATTCCTATTCCTCTTCCATTGCAGGTGAATCCTGAGAATAGTCATGGGGTTGAAGTATTTCATATTAGGATTTATTCTTCCACAAAGGTGATCCTTAATGTTCTTTGTTGAGAGTCCAATGTCACAAGTGTGTTTCCGAGAAGTAATTGACTCAGAAGGAAAGATGCCGAGATCGACAATTATTTTGGAGACCTTAAGCACATCAATAACAGTATCTGATCCCAATGACCACAAAAGCATTTTAGGTAGTCTTCCTTCCAAGGAGAGCCATCATCCTCATCTCAAACTTCGGCTATGGGGGACAATGCCAACTAGACCCACCCTGCCATTAGCATGAGGTCCCTCTAGTAAGGACTCCGGAGCTCAGAAGGAACATATTTAATAATTATATCCTTCTGGATAGCATACTTATCCAACCCTTCCAAGTTCCTACACTTTATGCTGCCTTTGTCCAAGCAATATGCATCCACTCAGGACCACATGGAATTAGTCACGCTTCTAAAATGCATATAATCTGAAGATTTGGTTTGTAAATCTTTCCATTCAACCCATATCTTAAAAGTGGTTGTTGGACATTTGCACCTAGAAGCCGCAAGAACAAACTTGTGGGCCTAAAATGTGGGACAATCAGTCAACTTATACCGGCGCAGGAGTAAGCTATACAAGGCTTCCGACTTGGACAACCCCCACTCTGCCTGCTTAGGGCAACCCCCAGCTCAGCATGACCCTACAAGCAGAGCCGGCTTTAATGTAGTTAAGTCCCTAGGCAATGGCCTAGGGCCCCACAATTAATTGGGGGCACCATATTTTATATGTGTCGAGCTGGAATACACAGAGTCGGCCGACTTTACTGTGTTTTTTTTGGTAAAAAGCAGAAAAATACTGTTTTTCTTGATCGTTGGTTTTACTGTGTTATTTAATGGGTAAAAAGCATAAAACAGTACAATCTCAATCGAGATCCTCAACAATCACCACTTGTAGGAAATAATAATGCCTTGTTCTCATTGCTAGGGTTTGTTACAATATATATAGTGTCTACATTTGGGCTTGGGCTTATGGACCATATTTACATTACAAATATAATCTAACAATCTAACACCCCCCTCAAGTTGGAGCATGCAAGTCACAAATGCCCAACTTGGGAAGGAAAGAATCAAACACTTGCTTTCCAAGGGGCTTAGTGAAGATATCAGCCAGTTGAGTAGAAGTAGGAACATGCGAGACTATTACGGTGCCATCTTGAATAGCATCGCGAACAAAATGCAAATCCACCTCAATATGCTTACTGCGCTCATGAAACACCGGGTTCTGAGCCAGGTGCAGAGCTGACTGACTGTCACAATACACCGACATAGCAGACTCCTGGCGAACGTCCAAACACACCAATAACTCCTTCAACCATTTCAACTCACAAACAAGCGCATCGAGAGATCGATATTCAGCTTCAGCAGAAGATCGAAAAACAGTTGGTTGCTTCTTGGTCTTCCAAGAAATAGGAGACTTCCCCCAGAAACACCAACCATCCTGTAACAGAGCGGCGAGTCGAGGGACAGCTGGCCCAGTCGGAATCACACCAACCAGAAAGACGGAGATCACAATCAGCTTTCAAAAGAATACCATGTCCTGGTGCATGTTTGAGATATCTGACAACTCTCAAAGCAGCATGCCAATGATCTTGTCGAGGCTCTTGTAAGAATTGAGACAAGATATGCACAGCATAGGCTAAGTCAGGATGAGTAAATGATAGATAAATCAACCTCCCAACCAGCCTCCGATAAGGCTCTGCATTCGCCATCTTTGGACTAGTCGATTCTGCCAGCTTGTGACTGGGCTCCATAGAAAAGCCAGCAGGTCGAGATCCCATCAAGCCGCATTCTGAAATGATGTCCAAAGCATACTTTCTTTGACACAAGGAAATGCCTTATGCACTCCGAGCCACCTCTATGCCAAGAAAGTACTTCAACACACCAAGGTCCTTCATGTGAAAGCAAGAACTAAGGTACTTTTTGAAAGCATCTAAAGCACCTGAGTCATTACCAGACACAATCATATCATCTACGTAGATCAAAACATGCAACTCTACCTTCCCTTTAAAAAGAGAGAAGAGGGAATAATCGGAATAAGATTGAATAAATCCATAGGATATCAGGGAAGCAGTAAGCTTAGCAAACCAACAACGTGGTACCTATTTCAATCCATATAGAGACTTACGCAGGCGACACACTTTGTTAGGTTCACTATGCGAAAAATCTGGCGGCAACTTCATATACACTTCTTCTGTCAGATCGCCATGAAGAAAAGCATTGTGCACATCCATCTGGTGTAAAGTCCAGCCTCTTACAGCTGCAACAACCAAAAATGTCCGAACTGTAGGCATCTTAGCTACCAGGGCAAATGTCACTGAATAGTCGATCCCTTCGACCTGATGATTATCGAACACAACCAGCCGTGCCTATAAGCGCTCAACACTGCCGTCGGATTTGTACTTTATTTTGTACACCCATCTACTTCACAATGCTTTCTTTCCAGGAGGTAAATCGACAAGACTCCATGTTCCATTATCTTTTAGAGCCTGTATTTCAGTTTGCATAGCCGCGCGCCAGCCCGAATCTCGCGAGGCCTGGCGATAGGAAGTAGGCTCAACACTTGCAGTGATAGCTGCAAGAAAATCTCTGTGTCCAGCAGTAAATATGTCATAACTTAGAAATTGTTTTAGAGGATACGAAGTACCTGAGAAAGTGACGGAAACAGATGAACTGTGGTGAAGGGGGAAAACTTTTATTTCGAACAACATTCGTCACAAAATCCTGTAATCGCACTGGCTGTGATTTCTTTCTCATTCCTCTTCCCAATACTACCTCGTCGGGCACCTCTGGCAATACTGTATCCCCTGTATTATCAGTAGTATTCGCATCACCTCCAGCGGACTCTCCAGTCAATACTTCTGCATCTACCTATGCATCCTTGCCACTCGGTGCCGAGCCACCATCAACCCCTCCGGCCTCAGCAACCGTAGCCGGCTCCATCCCAAAAACCTCTATATCGTCTTCCGACACCTCAACAGATGTATGGCGTGTCGCAGAAGACATCTCGCTAGCAGAGCCACACCCAAGAAATTTTTTTTCATAAAAAGTAACATCACGGGACACAAAAAATTCACCAGTCTCCAAATCATACAGTTTCCATCCCTTTTTATTAAGTGGATACCCAACAAAGATACATTTTCTGCTCCTGCTAGCAAATTTATCATGTCGGGATTTCAAATCATATGCATAGCACAAACAACCAAAAATACGTAGATGATCGTACGAAGGAGCCGAACCATATAAAACTTCATAAGGAGACTTAAAATGCAAGATACTAGAAGGGGTTCTATTTATCAAATAACATGCAGCCAGAACACATTCTCCCAAAAAATCCACAGAAAGAGAACCCTGAAATCTCAATGCCCTGGCTACATTTAAAATATGTCGATGTTTTTTTTCATCCTTCCATTCTGCTGAGGTGTCCCAACACAGGACGTTTGGAACAATATACCTTGAGATGAAAAATAATTTTGTAAACAATTAAATTCAGTGCCATTGTCACTCCGCACACGACGTATATCAGCCCCAAACTGATGCTTCACCATAGCAATAAATTTAAGAAACATAGAATAAACATCACACTTATCCGTCAATAAAATAACCCAAACATCTCTAGAAAAATCATCCACTAAAGTTAAAAAATATCGTGCCCCATTAGATGACGGAATACGATACTACTATCAGGAAAGGCATCACGAGTCTGTTTAGCTTGATGACAAATATCACAAGCCTTATGAGAAAATACACTACTACCAGAGAGAAAAGGTAAAGTCTGCATTACTTTATTTGAAGGATGCCCCAGTCTACTATGCCACACCTCGGAATCACTCTCTTTGCATGCCAGGATCACAGAAGCCAAAGAAGCTGGAACCTTTCCCAAGAAGTAAAGTCTACCCCTTTGTTCACCTGCTCCAATCACCATCCTCGTAATTCGGTCCTGAACAAAACATAAATCATGAGTAAATAACATATCACAATTTCTGGCACCAATCAATTGGGAGACAGAGATCAAATTGCAAGTCAATGTCGGAACATAAAGAATATCCGTCAACACCAACGAAGCAGTCAAAAATACTTTGTCTCTCAGAACAGCCTCAATAGTACTTCCATCAGGCAAAATCACAGGACAGACAGGGCCCTCAAAGCAATCAACTAAATAGTCACAAGAGCCTGTCGCATGAAGAGTAGCCCCAGTATCGAATATCCAAGGGACAGAAGAATTCTTACCCATCAGACGATTAGAGTTTGAAGAACCAGGGTTGGAAGAATTGTCGTTAACCAGCAAGCTCATCAGTTTCTGCCATTGTTCACCTGAGAGTGGTGAAGGATACCCTCCATGCATCATATCCGCCGAACTCCCAGTAAGACCAGCAGGGACACCATGACCAGCAGCGGCGACATGATGAACAACCCCTGCGCCACCAGCACCATGTCCTCCATCACGTCTCTACGGTGGTGCCGGGCCTCTGCCACCACCACGTCCGCCCTCACGCCGAGGACGAGTCTCCCACCACTCTGGATAGCCAATCTTGGCAAAGCAAGTTACAACATCATGACCTATTTTTTTACAATGAGTACAGATCATACCTGATTTGTCCCTGGAATCTGAGGTTCTACTATTAGAAGTAGTAGAAATACGAGGTGAAAACTTGATAGCCAGCGCCATCACCTCCTCAGTAGCGGATCGGACCTGAAATTTTTGCATATCCTCCTCCTCAGGACTGCCTGGTATGCCCAATCCAAACTTGGCTGAGGATCCTGAGCCAGAAGATTAGATCGGGTATGACCATACAACTCAGCATTCAACCCGTACATAAAGTCCTGAAAGTGGTCTTCATCCCTCATAGCCTGTAGCTTTACAGCAAGTTCACCACAGGTACAAGTAGGCAATGGGAAATAAACAGCTTGTTCATGTAGCGCCCCGCTTTCGATAGGCGATGAAACTTCATAATATGCTAGCGCCGAGTCAGATCGGCCGGGAACTTAGATGGCCATCTGACTCGATCGCTAAGCTTGGTAAACGTTAACGCCTTGCGGCATCGATTCAAATCGATTTGGACGGAAGTTACGAGAATCGATCCAACTAATGGAACGACTTCTGTTGGAATAAGTCCTAGATGCAACGGGCTGCGTCTCGACGCGTGAGCTCTCTATAAGAGTCCCTTCGATGGGACCGGACCGCTGTATGTTTTCTTAGAGTTTTGCCGCTGGGCTTGATGAAGTACTTTCGCGTCGTTTTTAAGGATGCAATTACAATTTCGATGCAAGGGGAAAAGAAGGAATTCTAACAAAGCGTTGGTGCCATTGCAGGAGCTCGCGTAACTAAGGATTGACGTTGCGTAGCACTTGGACGATCGGCACAAAGCAAAGTAATCGGTGGGCGATTCGGCCTTCTTTTCTATTCTGTCCCGCAAACTTATTCCTTGCTTTGAATTCATTCAAATCGAATGATGCCAAGTTAATTGCATGCCAATCCACTAAGTTAAGAACTCGGAAAAAAACGTATCGATTTTGAGTAATCTACTCGGAAAAATACAACTTTCTCACATAATTGGAAAAGTTTAAGGTTCTAGTAAAAAGATAGACTATTTCTTCTGCTGCAAAATATTATGAAACATCGATCATGGGTTATGATGCCTCGGACAATTTGGTGCCCACGGGATGCTAAATCGGTGTACGGCTTTGGGAAAAATGAATCGTTGCATGAGTTGCGAGAAATGATAATGTCGTTCGATACTATCCGCGCTATACAAAACTGTTCGCATATATGAAACTATTCGCACATAGGCATGGCCATGGACAGCTTGTGCACAAGTTTGTTTTCCTCGAAACGGTATTCGGGGCATCGGAACCGATTCATCCTAGGGGGAATAATTCATCGTGCTTTGGCACGAGGCATGCGGGACCTTCAGTAAGGCTTGCAACCTAGGCTGAAAGGGTAGCGTCGCATGCCAACTTCGATTAAGTCCCTAGTGGTGCGTAGCACCAATGACCGTATATAAGATAGTTGTATGCTCACCTATTGTCTTATGCAGGGTAAATATTATCTCTATTTTCATGCAGGGACGAGCACGGCCGTGGTAAGAAATATGAAAACTGCGATGTTATACTGTATGCTTTATTACTCAAAGACGGCTATCGAATATGAAATGAATTCATATAGTTCTAATAGAAAGACAACTCTAAAGCATGCCTACCCTAGCAATCAGAGTCGGTTTAGACGAGTTGGTTCGTCTCGTCTACTTAGCAAGTGTGCTAATCCCCTTCCCCAATTTTCCCAGGTGCGACGGGCGCTCCAACCTAAAATGAAGCTGAAGTGCGGAGATGCATTTTGAAGCTCTTCCTATGCTGAAGTATTTTGAAGCCAATTCAAGTCGACGGCTTATGTATAAAGGGGCGAATATATGGAATGGCAAGCGTAGTTCAGGCAACTTGTCGAATGTCTTTTCTTTCTGTTTTCAATCAATGTAGCCGCAACGGCATCCAATGTAAATTACGACTTGCACTTTGTTGCAAGCTATGAATGAAAATCATTTCTATCTTCCTATACTGCGTCTTATATTCTGATGTGATTTGTGAAGTTTCGACTTGGCGTATTAATATCAAAATCAAAAGATAACCGTTTGAGAACTTGTCATCTTGCCTTGCACGAGCGCAACTCCAGGCTCGTGCGGCATCACGCCTTAGCGAGGACGATCGAATCGGTAAAATTAACATCGGGGACGAACGTTGCCGACTCGGGGCGTGACAAATTGGTATCAGAGCACAGTTATGTTTCCTCGGATTTTCGAAAGATGTTTCATTGTTGGAATGTCCGTTGCGATGGCTTGATTGAATACTTGTCGGCATGCTACGTGAAATACAAGTTCCATACAGGTAAGCCCATAGATATTTTTGAAAAATACTAACGGATTTACACTGTTTGTAGGAATGACTAAGTGAGATAAGAAAATTGCCGGTCCAACAACCCAAACCGTAGATAGTACGTCGAGCACAAAAAGCACTGGCCCTAGCGAGACGACTATGGAGAAGATGCTACAGTTGATGGAACTGCAGCAGCAACAGCTTCAGACACAATTCAAAACCCAATTTGAGGCGCAACAAAAACAGATGAATGCCCTGACTCAGATAGTGAGCAGAATGGCGGGCGATACCAAGACGACGGACGAAGGGCCCGAGGAAAAGCAAGGTGATCAATAAGAAGACGAGGAGGAAGATGGCTCCCCGCAAATGATGAACTCTCCTTCCATGTTCAAAGTGAAGGAGTTTCGCAAAATGAATCCGCCGAAGTTCAACGGCCGAGCAGAGCCCGACGTGATAGTAGGATGGCTCGCAGAGATGGAGGACTTGTTCGATCTCCTCTGTATCGAAGGGTTCCAGAGGGTGGCCTGTGCGGCGCTGCAATTATAACTAAGAGCACACGACTGGTGGGCGGCGAAGAAACAAGAGATCTGTGAAGCCGATTCCAACAAAAAGATTTCTTGGGAAATGTTCAAGACAGCCTTCCTTGAGCAGTACGTTCCTCGCGCCATCTGTCGTCAGAAAGCGGATGAGTTCATGATGTTGAGGCAGGGGAATATGAGTGTTGAAGATTATGATGCAAGCTTCTCGAAACTTGCAAAATTTGCCGGCATCTTCCTGCCCAACAAAGAAGAATGGTGCAAGCGTTTTCAGCAAGGCCTCAACGACGAACTGCGTAGGGACGCCATGAACCAACGATGCCAAACTTATCGTGAATCCTATGAAGCCGCCCTTGATAGTGAGCGGATCTTTGGCCGTATATCACAAAGGGCCGTGCCTGTCGTTCGTAACAACTTCAACAAACGTCCTAACGACGCCGGGGGATCGGGTGTATCAAAACGTCCAAACACATTTGATAACCGAGGCCATGGCGGACCACACTGCAATAGATGCGGTAAGTGCGGGCATCGAGATCTCGATTGTAGACTGAGAACATGTTTCAAGTGTGGCGAGCTAGGCCACTTCAGTCAATATTGTCAGACGGGGAAGCCGAATCAACATAACCCACCAAGGAACATTCCGAATCCGCATAAAGCGCCGACACTGCATGGCGCAAATACGGTGCCCGTCAATCAACAGAATCAACGCCATGGGGCTCAAGGCCGAGTTTATGCATTAACTCGGGATAAGGCGTATGCGTCCGATACGGTTGTAACAGGTATATTACTCTACAAAGATATACCTGCTCGAGTCCTATTCGATTCGGGTGCGACGCATAGCTTTATAACTGCTGATTTCGCGAAAGAAAATAAAATAATCATGCAATCACTAGATATAAATATTAGCGTTAGCACTCCGTCGGGAGTCGATATGCCTGCGAACTTTATTTGTAGGGATGGCCACATTTGCGTCGGAGGAAGATATCTATCCTTGGATGCCGTCGTGCTAGACATCAAAGATTACGACATAATCCTGGGCATGGATTGGTTGGGCGCTTGTCGTGCAACGATCGAGTGCGCGGAGAAGAGAGTGGTGTTTCATCTTCCTGGCGAGACAGAGTTCTCATATTCGTACGGTATGGCCTCGAAGACGGCGATGATGGTATCGGCAATCTCGGCGAGGCGTATGCTGTGTTCCGGCTGCGCGGGATACTTGGCATCAGTTCGAGACACGCGGACGGATAATACAAACACAATGCAGACGGATGTTGTGGCAGATTTTCTCGACGTTTTTCCTGACGAGATGCCCGGGATGCCACCGGATCGAGAAATTGAATTCAGCATCGACACCTTTCCGGATACACGGCCGATATCAAAGGCGCCTTACCGAATGGCTCCAGTAGAACTGAAGGAACTGAAGGTGCAATTACAAGAGTTGCTAGACCGCGGATTTATTCGCCCTAGCGTCTCTCCGTGGGGAGCTCCCGTACTGTTCGTGAAGAAGAAAGATGGATCGTTGCGGCTATGCATCGACTATCGAAAACTCAACAAGGCGACCGTGCGAAACAAGTATCCTTTGCCGCGAATCGACGACTTGTTTGACCAACTGCAAGGTGCGGCTATATTTTCAAAAATCGATCTTCGTTCAGGCTATCATCAGTTGAAGATCAAGTCCGACGGCATATCGAAGTCTGCCTTCCGCACTCGATATGGTCATTACGAATTCCTCGTCATGCCGTTCGGTTTGACAAATGCCCCTACCGCGTTCATGGATCTGATGAACCGAGTCTTCCGACCTCAATAGATAAATTTGTAGTCGTATTCATCGACGATATCCTTGTCTACTCAAGGAATCGGGAAGAGCACGCGGAACATTTGAAGACGGTGCTGCAGATTCTGCGTGAAAACAAATTGTATGCCAAGCAGAGTAAGTGCGAGTTTTGGATGAGTAGCGTGACATTCCTCGGACATGTAATATCTACCGAAGGTGTCGCGGTGGACCCAAAGAAGATTGATGCGGTGGTGGATTGGAAACGACCTGCCTCGGCTAGCGACATTCAGAGTTTCCTGGGCTTAGCGGGCTACTATCGTAGATTCGTACGAAGCTTCTCAAAACTAGCGTCGCCTCTGACTCGCCTCATCCAGAAGGGAGTAGTATTTGAATGGAGCGACGACTGTGAATCCAGCTTCCAAGAGTTGAAGCAACGGCTCGTCTCAGCTCCAATCCTTGCACTTCCAGACGGTCCAGAAGGCTTTCAGATATTCAGCGACGCGTCGGGAACTGGCCTCGGGTGCGTACTCATGCAGAGAGACAAAGTCATCTCCTACGCTTCACGGCAGTTGAAGCAGCACGAGAAAAACTACCCGACGCACGACCTAGAATTGGCGACGATCGTCCTTGCGTTGAAGTTATGGCGGCACTACCTCTATGGTGTGGCATGCAGAATCTACACAGGTCACAAAAGCCTGAAGTACTTATTTATGCAACGGGAACTCAACCTACGACAGCGACGTTGGCTCGAACTCATAAAAGATTACGAGCTAACGATCGAGTATACACCGGGTAAGGGAAACGTGGTGGCCGACGCACTTAGCAGAATGTTTATGGGAACACTGG
Organism: Iris pallida; assembly: GCA_029216955.1. Taxonomy (NCBI): domain Eukaryota; kingdom Viridiplantae; phylum Streptophyta; class Magnoliopsida; order Asparagales; family Iridaceae; genus Iris; species Iris pallida. The sequence continues at coordinate 14,090,001 of JANAVB010033217.1, forward strand.
CCATAAACAAGGAGATACGGCAGGACCTTGAAACGATGGGTATCGAACTCGGGATTGAGTATCGACACCTGCACCTAGCGCAGCTAAAGTTAGGATCGAGCCTGCTTAGCAAGATAAAGACCGCACAGGAGGACGACTCATTCTTGAAGAAAATGCACGAGCTGCTTTCAACGGGAAGGGCGACTGACTTTGCAGAAGACGGAGACGGGACGATACGACTAAAGGGAAGGCTCTGCATTCCTGAAACTGCCGAACTCAGAAAAGAAATTCTGACGGAGGCGCATTACGCGAAGTACTCGTTACATCCTGGAAGCACCAAGATGTACAAGGACTTGCGCACAAACTTTTGGTGGCACGGCATGAAGAAAGACGTGGCTACGTTCATATCATAATGCATGGCGTGTCAGCAGGTGAAGGCGGAGCACCAAAGGCCAGGCGGAGAGCTGCAGAACATCGCCATTCCCGAGTGGAAGTGGGACAACATCTCGATGGATTTCATTGTGGGATTTTCGAAGACGCCGCGGGGGAATGATGCGATTTGGGTCATTGTTGATAGACTGACCAAGTCGGCTCACTTCATCGCAATCAAAGTAGGATGGAGCGTCGATCGGTTAGCACAAATCTACGTCGATGAGATTGTTCGACTGCACGGGGTACCGGCCTCAATAATTTCGGACAGAGATGGGCGATTCCTATCGCGTTTCTGGACGAGCCTCCAAGCGACGATGGGGACCAAACTGAACTTTAGTTCGGCGTACCATCCCCAAACAGACGGTCAGACGAAGAGGGTCAACCAGATCTTAGAAGATATGTTGCGTCTGTGTGCGATCGACCTAAAGACTAGTTGGGATACGCATTTGCCGCTTGCGGAGTTTGCGTATAACAACAGTTATCAGTCGAGCATTCAGATGGCTCCATACGAAGCACTCTATTGGAGGAAGTGCCGTTCGTCGATATGCTGGGATGAAGTCGGAGAGCGACAACTGCTTGGACCGGAACTGGTGGAGCAGGCCGTAGAAAAGGTCCGCTTGATTCGAGATAGACTCCGCATCGCACAAAGTCAACAAAAGAGCTACGCAGATCTTCGTCGACGACCGCTAGAGTTCTTGGTCGGGGACCATGTGTTTCTGAAAGTAACACCCATGCGCGGCGTGATGCGGTTCGGCGTGAAAGACAAGTTAAGCCCGAGATTTGTAGGCCCCTTCGAGATCATTGAGCGAGTTGCGACGGTTGCTTATCGGATCGCACTACATCCTGCCTTAGCTGATGTGCACGATGTTTTCCACGTTTCACAACTTCGAAAATACGTGCACGATCCAAGTCATGTGGTTAGCTTCGATCAGTTGGAGCTACGTACTGACTTGTCTTACTCGGAGGAGCCTATTCAAATTTTGGACCGCAAGGAGAAAGTGCTACGCAATCGGTCGATGTCCTTGGTTCGTGTGCTTTGGCGGAACCATTCAGTCGAGGAGTCGACGTGGGAGATGGAGGCGAAGATGAAAGAGAAGTACCCCGTATTGTTTGTCTAAATTAAGGTCAGATCCTTGTTCTTAAGTTTCGGGACAAAACTTTTTCTTAGTGGTATATTATGTAGCACCCCGCTTTCGATAGGCGACGGAACTACATAATATGCTAGCGCCGAGTCAGATCGGCCGGGAACTTAGATGGCCATCTGACTCGATCGCTAAGCTTGGTAAACGTTAACGCCTTACGGCATCGATTCAAATCGATTTGGACGGAAGTTACGAGAATCGATCCAACTAATGGAACGACTTCTGTTGGAATAAGTCCTAGATGCAGCGGGCTGCGTCTCGACGCGTGAGCTCTCTATAAGAGTCCCTTCGACGGGACCGGACCGCTGTATGTTTTCTTGGAGCTTTGCCGCTGGGCTTGATGAAGTGCTTTCGCGTCGTTTTCAAGGATGCAATTACAATTTCGATGCAAGGAAAAAAGAAGGAATTCTAACAAAGCATTGGTGCCATTGTAGGAGCTCGCGTAACTAAGGATTGACGTTGCGTAGCACTTGGACGATCGGCACAAAGCAAAGTAATCGGTGGGTGATTCGGCCTTCTTTTCTATTCTGTCCCGCAAACTTATTCCTTGCTTCGAATTCATTCAAATCGAACGATGCCAAGTTAATTGCATGCCAATCCACTAAGTCAAGAACTCGGGAAAAACGTATCGATTTTGAGTAATCTACTCGAAAAAATACAAGTTTCTCACATAACTGGAAAAGTTTAAGGTTCTAGTAAAAAGATAGACTATTTCATCTGCTGCAAAATATTATGAAACGTCGATCATGGGTTATGATGCCTCGGACAATTTGGTGCCCACGGGACGCTAAATCGGTGTACGACTTTGGGGAAAATGAATCGTTGCATGAGTTGCGAGAAATGATAATGTCGTTCGATACTATCCGCGCTATACAAAACTGTTCGCATATATGAAACTATTCGCACATAGGCATGGTCATGGGCAGCTTGTGCACAAGTTCGTTTTCCTCGAAACGGTATCCGGGGCATCAAAACCGATTCGTCCTAGGGGAAATAATTCATCGTGCTTCGGCGTGAGGCATACGGGACCTTCAGTAAGGCTTGCAACCTAGGCTGAAAGGGTAGCGTCGCATGCCAACTTCGATTAAGTCCCTAGTGGTGCGTAGCACCAATGACCGCATATAAGATAGTTGCATGCTCACCTATTGTCTTATGCAGGGTAAATATTATCTCTGTTTTCATGCAGGGACGAGCACGGCCGTGGTAAGAAATATAAAAACTGCGATGTTATACTGTATGCTTTATTACTCAAAGACGGCTATCGAATATGAACTGAATTCATTTAGTTCTAATAGAAAGACAACTCTAAAGCATGCCTACCCTAACAATCAGAGTCGGTTTAGACGAGTTGGTTCATCTCGTCCACTTAGCAAGTGTGCTAATCCCCTCCTCCAATTTCCCCAGGTGCGACGGGCGCTCCAACCTAAAACGAAGCTGAAGTGCGGAGAGGCGTTTTGAAGCTCTTCCTATGCTGAAGTATTTTGAAGCCAATTCAAGTCGACGACTTATGTATAAAGGGGCGAATGTATGGGACGGCAAGCGTAGTTCAGGCAACTTGTCGAATGTATTTTCTTTCTGTTTTCAATCAATGTAGCCGCAACGGCATCCAATGTAAATTACGACTTGCACTTCGTTGCAAGCTATGAATGAAAAGCATTTCTATCTTCCTATACTGCGTCTTATATTCTGATGTGATTTGTGAAGTTTCGACTTGGCGTATTAATATCAAAATCAAAAGATAACCGTTTGAGAACTTGTCATCTTGCCTTGCACGAGCGCAACTCCAGGCTCGTGCGGCATTACGCCTTAGCGAGGACGATCGAATCGGCAAAATTAACATCGGGGACGAACGTTGCCGACTCGGGGCGTGACAGTTCATCCCACAAAGACTGCAAATTTTCAAAATAGGTTTTCACAGACATCGACGCCGTTTGTTTGCACTCGGCCAAAGCCACCTTAATTTGTTGCTTCCGAGTGTCGTTGCTAACAATAAATCTTTTTTCCAACAAGTTCCACAATGGATAAACCTCCTCAAAGTACGGTAAAGATTTCTTCGGAGACGGATCAATGGTATTAAGAACCCATTGAACCAATAGCGCTTGCCCGCATCTCCAATCAAGCAATTTACTAGCATCATTAACAGGTTTGACTTCGGTACCTTCCAGAAAAGTGATCTTTCGCCTAGAGATCAGGGAGAGACGTATCGACCGAGACCACTCAGCATAGTTCGGTCCACGGAAAATAATAGGAGTAATGATATTTCCTGGTTGATCAGCAGAACTCATAAAATATGGATCCTTCGGATTAGGATAATTTGGGTTGTGTGCACCGCCACCGCCAGTCGCAACGGAGTAGCTGGACGCAGCATCATCTGCCATTGCGGATGTCGGGTGTACAAAAATTTTGTACAACTCCGACGAATCGACCGCTGATGGACAGGGTCGACGGCTAATCGGCCGCGATCAGGGGCGCCGGATCTGGCGCGTAGGAGCGAGCGGAAGTCGGGTGTACAAAATTTTGTACAACTCCGACGAATCTGTCGCTGATGGACGGGATCGACGGCGAATCGGCCGCGATCAAGGGTGCCGTGTGTATATATATATATATATATATATATATATATATATATATATAAGAAGGGATCCTGGAGACTTGTAAGCGATTAAAGAAGGGATCCTGGAGAAAGACTTGTGGACGAAGAGGACCCCCTACGGGACTAAAGGACTCAAAGAAACTGCAATTGCAGGCATGGGAGACTGGAATTGTCAAATGATTAATAGAAAATCAGAGCACAGTTATAGCTCCCAACATCGTGACTACCACAATCCTTCGGCCAGCCTTGCTAATTATCCTCATTATGTTTATCATTACGTGACCGGCGAGCCGGGCGCGAAGGGCGGCGCCGGATCGGGCGCGTCAGGCGCGTCGGGCGCGTAGAGATCGGATCGAGGAAGGTGAATATGACGGTTAGGATTTTTCTGGAGGCTCTGATACCATGTAGGAAATAATAATGCCTTGTTCTCATTGCTAGGGTTTGTTACAATATATATAGTGTCTACATTTGGGCTTGGACTTATGGGCCATATTTACATTACAAATATAATCTAACAATCTAACACCACTACTATTATCCTAATTTCGGGAACCTCAACGGATAATGATTGTCCTATTTAATTGACAGATGACCCATTTAAATAAAAGAATTTATTAAAATAAATGGTCTATTTAAATGATTTGCCTAGGGTTCCCAGACGTGTTGAGACGGCTCTGCCTACAAGAGGTCGGAATCGCATGTAACTCTTCAGGATCGACCCACAATAAAGATCAAGGGACAACCAAAATTAGTTCTGGATATGATAACCCAATCCGGTGGACCGGTCTTGCTTATATACGTCGGTTAATGTGCACCACGCCATAGAGGACACCAATAATTTTTGCATTGATACCATGTCAGCCAACCACCACGTCCAGATGCATGAGCTTGAAGATAAGAGGATTAATGAATGGATGATGACAACTCAGGATACTGTATACTGAACAGGCAAATAATTAATGTGTCGGCATAACTGAATATTGTGATAAAGGAGGATGCAATGGGGGCATGGATAGGGGGATATCTCTTCCCCTTTTGACTGTGTGGAATTTCCTCCTTTCGGTTTGGGATCGGATTCACTTTTCTACTCTTGTCTCCCTCCATTAGGCATATCCATGCTGCTGGGTCAAATCACTGACGTCGTTGCGAGTTGTTTGCGATGTAGACACGTATTGTGCTCTAGCTCATTTGATTTGTCCTCGTCTTTGTGTCACTGTGTCAGAAACATAGCAAGCGACATGGACGAGGGGAGATAAGTATGAGCTGCGTACATTTGAGCACATGGGAGACTTTGTTGGATAGTAATGTCACTAGTGCACCAAAAACTATCAGCTGTAATAATGGTTGAGGTTTACTGTTTGTATTATTTCAATATATAGTCCTATATCCCTGCATGCTTGTAGAATGCCCATATGGGGTTATATCTGTTGGAGTGGGTGGGATTTCCAACCTATGTGAAGAAGATCCTGGAGTGCGACGAGCGCCATTCGTGTGTCGAAGAAGCTTGGGAAGTAGGCGACGCGGAGTCGCTACTGCTGCTGCTGCTCCTGAAGGAGATTCTAGACTGGGTCTGCCGAGTTCGGCCCGAACTCGGTCCCAGGCCGAGTTCTGGCCGAACTCGGTCTGGCCGTTCCAGAATGTTGGCGTTAGGTGCTGTTTGCTCGACACAGAGTTCTGGCCGAACTCTGTGTCGTCGGGGGCTGAAGCGGATTTTCGGGTGATTTTTCACCACTGGATCTAATCCAACGGTCCAGGTTGGCTGCGGGATTAGGGAGTTAAGTTGGGTTTTCTCAACCCTAATTTATTATCGCAAGGCAACACAACTTTGAGAGAGGAAGGAGGCAAGAGTGCCATTGCAACTTCGGAGAAGAAGACGGAGGATTGAAGGTCGCTATTCGAAGGAGATCGTGTTCGGGTAATTTCTACTCGTCGTTCTCGCTCTTCGTAGCCTTGTAATCATTGTTCTTATCTCTGAGTGTTGTGGGGATCCGATTTGGATCGGGAGGAGTTTATAGAGGGTGTAATTCTTCTATTCCATTAGTGGAGGCTTCTCAGGGTTGGACTCCGATCGTCCCGTGGTTTTTTCCGCAAGGGTTTTCCACGTCAAAAATTCTCTGTGTCTGCGTGGATTGTTTTGTGTGTTTGTTTTTGGGTTCGTGCGTTATTTTGCTCGGTCCTCTCGCAGGTACTCTCCGGTTTGGGGAAAGGTTTCCGCGTTTCTTTCCCAACAGAGTGGTATCAGAGCCAGGTTCTGGAATTCAGAAGGAGTGTCAGTAGTTGACAAAGAAACCAGAGAGGAGAGATGGACGCGAAGCCGGTGCGCATGGTGAACCTGAACGGCACCAATTATCACTATTGGCGGAGCAAGATGAAAGATTTGCTATTTGTCAAGAAGCTGCATCTACCCGTATTTGCATCCGAGAAGCCCAGTGATAAATTCGAGGAGGACTGGACGTTCGAGCACATACAGGTGTGTGGGTACATACGGCAGTTTGTTGATGAGAACGTGTACAACCACGTTGCCAATATTGAGCACGCGAAGACATTGTGAGATAAGCTGAAATCCTTGTATGCAAAGAAGACCGGGGTAAACAAGTTGTTCCTGATTCGAACGATGATGGATCTGCGGTACAAGGATGGGGCGTCTATTTCGGATCACTTGAGTGAGTTCCAGGGCGTGGTTGACCAGCTATCTTCTATGGGAGTCAAGTTCGACGACGAAGTTCAGGGACTGTGGCTGCTGTGCACTTTGCCAGACTCGTGGGAGACCGTACGAGTATCTATGATCGCTTCTGCTCCAGAGGACGTGGTCAGTCTGGAGTTTGCCAAGAGCGGGGTGTTGAATGAAGAGAAGCGGAGACGTTCTCAGGGCACTTCATCCACATCCCACCACTCAGAGGCACTTGTTTCAGAGAGCCACAGAAGGGGCAAAAGCAGGGGTCCAGGTGGTGGCAGAGACAAGAGCAGGGGGAAGTCCAAGGGTCGTTACGAGGACTCAGAGTGTTACCATTGCGGTAAGAGGGGCCATATCAAGCGGAACTCTTTCGCTTGGAAGAGAGAGAAGAAGGACGACAAGGGAAAGCAAGATGAGAATACTACAGTGACGGCCTCGGTGCATGGAGGCGATGTGATCGTCGTAGGTGATGAGATCATTACTAACCTCGCCTGTGATGACAATTCTTGGCTGGTGGACTCTGGGGCTTCAGCACATGTATCTCACAACAGGGCACTGTTTGCCACTTACACGACAGGCGACTGTGGCGTGTTGAAGATGGGCAACGGAGATGTGTCGAAGGCGGTTGCCGTTGGAGATGTGCATTTGAGAACGAAGACGGGTGCGGTTCTTGTTCTCAAAGATGTTCGTCATGTCCCTGATATCCGTTTCAACCTGGTGTCGATTGGAAGGTTGGATGACGAGGGATTCTTCAGTCTCTTCGGGAACAGTCAGTGGAAGCTTTCCAGGGGTTCGTTGGTGATTGCCAGAGGAAGCAAGAAGTCTGGTCTCTACTATATGGAGGGGAGCGCACAGGGGGCACAGGAGGTGAACGCAGTCAGTAATGCGTCCACCGAGTTGTGGCACAGGCGGCTCGGCCATATCAGCGAGAAGGGGATGAGCTACTTGGTGAACAGGAAGGTGATTCCGGGGCTCAAGTCTACAAAGTTGGAGAAGTGCACGCACTGTTTAGCTGGAAAGCAAAATAGGGTGTCTTTCCAAAGTCACCCAAGTTCGAGAAAGCCGGCGTTGCTCGAGTTGATTCACTCGGATGTCTGCGGTCCTATGAAGGTAAAATCTCTTGGTGGTGCTTCTTACTTTGTAATCTTTATTGATGACTGTTCCAGGAAGGTTTGGGTCTATGCCTTAAAGACCAAGGATCAGGTGCTGCTTACTTTCAAGGAGTTTCAGGCCTCTGTTGAAAGGAAGACGGGCAAGAAGTTGTTGTGTGTTCGGTCCGACAATGGCGGCAAATACATCGGTCCCTTTGATGCGTATTGCAGAGAGCAAGGGATACGACACCAGAAGACTCCGCCAAAGACACCTCAGCTCAATGGTGTAGCGGAGCGCATGAACATGACACTGATGGAGAGGGTGCGGTATTTGCTGTCAGAAGCAAACTTGTCGGGCAGTTATTGGGGTGAGGCTCTTCTCACAACTGCTTATATTATTAATTTATCTCCTAGTGCTCCTTTGCAGGGTGATATGCCTGACAAAGTATGGTACGGCAAAGAGCCGTTATACAATCACCTGCGGGCTTTTGGTTGTAAGGCCTTCGTGCATGTACCGAAGGACGAGAGGACCAAACTTGAGCCGAAGACGAGACGATGCGTCTTTGTCGGCTATGGTCGGGATGAGTTTGGCTATAGACTCTACGTGTGAAACCCATCATTTTCATTTTTATTTATTTAATAGAGTTTATTATTATTATTATTAGCATTTTCTATAATTATTATTATTATTGTTAATATTACTATTAAATATTTTTGGATGGAAAGAATTTCGAAAAATATTAATAACAGGGCTTTTTGATTTTTGGATCAGACCCGAACCCAGACCCGAGCCTGAGCCGAACCCAATCCCATTTCTTTCTTTCCTAAATCTGTTTGGCTAATGTTATTAAAATAAAAAAAATAATATATTTGGGAGAGCTGGTCCCAAAGGACCAGCACACACCCACTCGTTCAAAGCCAGCCATTCACTCCCCACGAATTGGTCAGCACCCTTCCTATTCTAAACCCCCAACTCCACTCCACTTTATAACTCCCAACCCATCAACTTCCCAACTCTCCATCTCCCTCTATTTACTCACCCACCTTCCTTTTATTCCTCCACTACCCCACGTTCTCCCGTACCAATATTCCAGCAGAGAAGTTATTTCTCTAAAACTCTCTCTCTTTCACTCAACTCCTCATCTCTCTCCCTCTCTGATTTCTCTCTGGAAGAGACTTCCCCAAACTTCCTCCCGAGCCCTAGCCCTAGCCCTACCCGTGGCCGAGCTCGACTTCCCCGAGCTCTCTCTGCCGTCAGCGCCTCCGCGCGACTCATCTCCGGCGGATTTCCCCGACCGCGCGGCTTCCCCGCGCTCTCCCCGCGCCGAGCGCCACCCTCCCGGCGGAGCTCCTCCCCCGAGCTCGCCCGCGCTCACCCGCGTGCGCCCCTCCGCGCGGCACCCCGCGCTGCGTCCGCCCCTCTCCGGCGAGGCACTGCCAGCCGCCCGCCGACCGCGCCTCCGCGCGTGCTCCCTCTCTCGAGCCCGCGACCCCCTCGGTCGGACTTCCCCGTGGCCGCGCGGTTTCCTCCGCCCGCAGCCAGACCGGCGGCTCCCCGCCCGGTGCCCTAGCTTCCGCGGCCAGCGCCCACCGCGCTCCTCCGCGGCCTCTCCCCGCCGCTGTCCGCGGACTCCCCCGCGGTCGACCCTCTGTTCCGGCGAGGCGTGCCCTAGCGCAGCCGACCGATCTCTCTCCCGTGCGCGCCCCTCTTCTGTGCGTGGTTGAGCCAGATCTGCTCGCGAGCCCTCTCCCGCTGTCCGGGATCTGCGACCTGCTGCCGAACTTTGTTTCAGATTATTCCCAAGTTTTTCCCGCGGCTCCCCGCCAACGAAATTTGTTAATTTCTGGATAATCACAGTAGTTCGTCCCTTCCCGTAGAGTCGGTGATGAAAATCGGTCCCCGGATTCCCTTCGGGAAATCCGGTTAGCTGCGTTATATTTTCGATTAGCTACGTTAGCGTATTTTCCTGTATTTTACCTGCTGGTTTGGTGTGAATTGGTTGATTATGGGATTCCCGGACATTTCGGGAAGTTCTGTGGCTTGAGAATTACTTTCTGTGGCTTGGGATTATTTTGGTGGATATATTCTGTGGATTATTTTGGGTTGGAAATATTTGCAGGTTTTTCGTGGCGTATTTTCCAGTTTTGGGTTGTCCCGAAATAGAGGAAGTGCTGCCCAAATTTTTACAAAACTATATTTATTTTGATTTCAAAATCGGTTTTCGAAAATGAATTTTAAAACTGATTTTCGGGCGACGACCGTACCGGTCTGTGGGCCCCGGCGAAATGCAAACGCACCGGTCCGACCGAACGTTGGGGTATTAGCCAAATTTTGAGGAATGGACCGAGTCTGAGACTCTTGGCTATCTTTTTAATTATTTTAATTAATATTTAGGCTATTATTTATAGTTATTTAATTCCTGCACTTTATTTAATAATTAAGTCATTTTCTCTTATTTTGATGTAAAAGAAAATTGTACAGGGCATAAGCCCACCCTAGGACCATTAGCTGTGACATTGTATTGTGTAGCATAGTTTTATTTTATTTTTCTGGTGGATGTGAAATTTGGATGGTTTGTGTTTAGACGCATAAATCGTAGATTAGAGCGTAATTTACTGATTAATTACAAAATTAATTAAAATGGATAAAATATTAGTAAATAACTAGTTCACGGTTTATCACTAAAAGAAAACTATATTTTTATAAATATATTACAAAACACAAAGTTTTCCAAATTGTAATTGATTCTCGTGTATTTTCCAAATAATCCAATTAACCGGTTTAATCAACACACGTAGTTGCGACGTAATCGTTAGCTGTAGTTTAATACAATTTAAAATCTGACTAGGACAGGACTACTAGAGATTGCAACTAGCACACTTAGTCTGGTTATTAAAGGTTCTAAGTCGAGTTCTCAACTGTAGGAACTCGAAGATACACCTGACGTTCCTCCTCGGTACCGACCCGTCTTTCTAGTCATCTAAAACAAGGCAAGTTTCGGATTATGTTTTCTTGTAATTTTCTTAGTAAAGTTAAGCTGCATGTTAAACAACACTGCTGACACGGAACTCTACCTTAGGGTTCAACTACTGATTGTTACTGTTACTGAATCTGGGACTGGGGGAATAGTGTAGACGTTTATGACCAAAGCCCCTACTGAACTGACTGTGTTAGCTTACCCCTCTCACACACGGGGATAAGCCATATCGTATCGCTAGGATACTACTGATCAACCCAAGCCGGTCATAGACGTTTGCATATTCAAAACACACTGAACTGTTTTAAACTGCTGAAAATATTATTTCAAACTGTTTACCCTGCACTTTTCAATTACTATTTAAATTATGAGATGCATATTTCGTTCTTGCTCCCTCCTGACTGGAGACAACATTTTAGGTAACACTGAGGATGACGAGCTATTCTATAATGGCTATTATGACCCGGTCCTCTACCCTGCGACGGTACCAGAGCCGTCTCTGGAGGACGCTGATCCTGGGACTACAGAACCAGATGCTGAGATAGTTTTTCTTTTCTGCATTTTCTCCTTTATTTGGAGTTTGTAGTTTATTTCAGAATTTTATTTCCAATTGTATTTCTGAATATTTTTATTAAACAAAGTTTCATTTCTGAATAAGAACTGTTGTGACAAATGTAATTGTGTTGTTGTGTATACCTGCAATGGAACAGCTTACTGCCGCCGTTTCACCACGGTGCAGGCTGGGCATGATCCGGTTCGATCCAATTATTTGGGATCGGGTCGTGACATGTTTTTAGTGGTGGCCCATGCAGGTCAGAACAACAACTTAGGAAAACATATCTAGAAACAATTAGAACACTAGAACATTGATTTGTCACAACATAGGTCCGATTTATATATAAATAAATATTTTTGCTTGATTATAGACCGGTAGGCTACCTTGCTTGTGTGCGTCCTAAACCTTCCAGAAAATGACCGTTGACCAAATCCTGCTGGCGATGAGGTGTCATCTCCGGATCATACCCCATCTCCTCAACCAAGCCCAGGGTCCTTTCCCTCGCGGCTGTTTGGCCGTCCTCATAATGCATCCAGTAAAGTTTTCACTACACTGGCGATTCCTACCTCATCTCAACTGAGTTGCATTTCCTTGGTGGAGTATCCATTTTTGTTGCTCTATCAGTACCAGCAAACATCTTCCAAATGGTTGCCCTATTTCGAGAAATCATGGAGTTCCAGAAAGCTCAAGATGAAGCCCAGCAGGAACAGAAGAATATCACGAGAGAAGACATGAAGAACGTCATGATGTAGCCTTAGTTATCTCCAACCAAGTTAGAGCAGAACTTTGTCCTAGGAAGGATACCCCTGAATCTAGAAGATAATTGGGTCCCATCAAGTACTCTACTTTCCGGCAGCCTTGTCATAAGCAGCTATGGGCTTATAACTATTGCAAGAGGTCTGGTCATCAGGCTGTTAGTTGCCGCAAGAGATTGGGACAATGTTTGGTATGTGGATCTGCTGAACATCGGGTAAAGGACTGCCCCTTATCTTTCCATCAAACCAGAGCTCATATCCCAGCAACACCTGTTAGGCCACAACCTAGGGACTCTCTTCCTATCCAGCAGACCCTGCCTCCTACAATAAGGCATGATTCAGACTCGAAGATCATAGAAGATGAAGGACCAGATCGATGAACTGAAGGCTCTAGGATTTATTCAGGGTGGAACTTCACCTTAGGGAACACCTATCTTGTTTGTGCCCAAGAAGGATGGAACAACTGATGTGCATGGATTACCAGACACTAAAGAACAAGTACTTTCTGTCCGGATCGAGGATCTGTTTGATCTGGTTGTGTGGAATTAAGGTGTTTCGAAGTTTGACTTAAGATTTGACTACCATCAAATCAAAGTCAGAAAGAGGACATTTCCAAGACGGCATTCAACACAAAGTATGGATAGTTTTCTTTGGTCAGGACGTTAGACTAACAAATGCTCCTGCTGTGTTCATAAATCTCATGAACAGAGTTTTTCATGAGTATTTGAATCAATTTATCTTCTCCATAGAAAACATTCTGATATATATTTGAAGACTGAAGAAGAGCATGAAGAACACCTGAGGAAGTTTTGGAAACTTTGAGAAAAAAGAAGTTTTATGGTAAGTTACCTGAACGTGGAATTTTGACAGGGTGAATTTTTGGCCATGTTGTCAAGAGAAGAAATTTCGGTAGAAGATAGCTGTTGTTGAAGAGTGGTATACCCCAAGTTCAATTCGGAAGTTCTTGAACTTGGCCGGCTACTATCAGAAGTTCGTGAAGGATTTCGTCAAGATTGCTGAGCCAATGACGAAGTTCACTTGGAAGAATGAAGAATTCATCTGAACGAAAAGTTTGCCAGTCGGCATTGAGGAGCTGAAGAAGAGACTTACCACTACACCAATCCTTGCGCTACCCGCAGGAACCGGTGGGTTCTCAATTTACAGTAATGCCTCTGGAAGAGGACTGGGTTGCGTTCTTCAACAACATGGAAAAGTAATTGCTTACTCATATAGGCAACTACAGACTCATGAGAAGAATTATCCCACACCTAATTTTAATTGCTGCAATTAGCTTTACTTTGAAGCTTTGGAAGCATGATTTTTATGAAAAGGGAGTGAAATATATACGGACTACAAGAGTCTGAAATATGTCTTCACTCAGAAAGGGCTGAATGTTGGACTAAGAAGATGGCTGAAGCAGAGGAAGGATTACGACATCAACCTGCAGTACCATTCAGGTAAGGCTAATGTGGTCGCTGATGCACTTGGTCGATACTGATGGCGAAGTTCTTAACCAAGGACTAGCACCTGCTAGAAGACATCGAGAAGTTTGGACTGGAGGTTATACTACCTGGAGATAGAAGGACGGAGCTGGATGCTAATTCAGTATTGATGAAGTTCGAGGCTGAGGGACAAAAATCAAGAGAACGTAGTTTCAAAACGAGGTACTTTGCAGGTTTAGAGATCAAGTGTTGGCAGGAACACTTGAGGGTTTCTAAATTGATCAGCAGTGGAACTCTGAAGAAAGATACGAGACTTTGCGTATCGGTTGACAAACGGAGGAACGAGTTGATGAAAGAAATACACCAGTCGCAGTATTCCATATATTCAGGAGCTAATAAGATGTATCGGAATATGCCTCCATTGGTTGGTGCTATGGAATGAAGAAGGACAATTCCAGGTATGGGATTAGATGTGAATTTGTCAACATGAGGAATTTAGCAAGAGAACAACCAGTTTATTGCAGCCGCTGGACAATTCGGAGTGGAAGTAGAAGCATATAACAATGAACTTTGAGTAAGGATTGCCTTGTTCCCAAGGAGGAAAGGACACCAATTGGATTATAGAAAACCGACTGACTAAGTCAGCACACTTTAATTTCCTTCAAGTTGGTTTATCCACTAAGAAGTGGGCAGCATTGTACGGGAAGCACATCTACCGGATTCATGGAGTACCGCGGGACAAGCAATCAGAGAGGTCAATCCAGACGCTTGAAGATGTTTGAGATGTTGCGTCTCGGAATTTGGTAGGTCTTGGGAAGACCAAATTGCATTTGGTGAAGTTTCTCCTACCAGAGGAACAATCAGTTTCGACGGAGCAGGAAATTGAGGCCAGCTCAGATGCAACACTTTGGATCCGAGTCACATTTTGGATAATTCAGAGCTGAAGATTAGAACCAACCTTTTCAGTGCCAGAGGAACCAGTTACAAGCCTAGTCAGAGGTAAGAAGAAGATCAGAATTCGAGCCATCACTTATTTTCTTATCTTTTCGTTCTAAACTTGACTGATGCTGACGAAGTTAGCCTAGTTTTGCAAGCTATCTCTTTATCAAGCTTGATCATGACGATATTTTATTGGGTGCACCTACTAATATATTGTCTAATCAGGACCGGTGCATGATGGTCTGATCAACCTCGTGTACTTTGGTTCGCTTTTGTATTTTTCTGCGTGGATAATATCATAAATAAAACTTGTCCCTAAACCGTCTCATCCACGACTGCCTTGGAAATCTTTATGTTTGGACCTGAGTTACGGGCGCAGTACCCGTACATGTTTGTCTTTTCTACCTTACTTTAAATTTCGAGGACAAAATTTTCTAAGGAGGGAAGATTGTGAAACCCATCATTTTCGTTTTTATTTACTTAATAGAGTTTATTATTATTATTATTAGCATTTTCTATAATTATTATTATTATTGTTAATATTACTATTAAATATTTTTGGATGGAAAGAATTTCGAAAAATATTAATAGTAGGGCTTTTTGATTTTTGGATCAGACCCGAACCCAGACCCGAGCCTGAGCCGAACCCAATCCCATTTCTTTCTTTCCTAAATCTGTTTGGCTAATGTTATTAAAATAAAAAAAAAATATTTGGGAGAGCTGGTCCCAAAGGACCAGCACACACCCACTCGTTCAAAGCCAGCCATTCACTCCCCACGAATTGGTCAGCACCCTTCCTATTCTAAACCCCCAACTCCACTCCACTTTATAACTCCCAACCCATCAACTTCCCAACTCTCCATCTCCCTCTATTTACTCACCCACCTTCCTTTTATTCCTCCACTACCCCACGTTCTCCCGTACCAACATTCTAGCAGAGAAGTTATTTCTCTAAAACTCTCTCTCTTTCACTCAACTCCTCATCTCTCTCCCTCTCTGATTTCTCTCTGGAAGAGACTTCCCCAAACTTCCTCCCGAGCCCTAGCCCTAGCCCTACCCGTGGCCGAGCTCGACTTCCCCGAGCTCTCTCTGCCGTCAGCGCCTCCGCGCGACTCATCTCGGACGGATTTCCCCGACCGCGCGGCTTCCCCGCGCTCTCCCCGCGCCGAGCGCCACCCTCCCGGCGGAGCTCCTCCACCGAGCTCGCCCGCGCTCACCCGCGTGCGCCCCTCCGCGCGGCACCCCGCGCCGCGTCCGCCCCTCTCCGGCGAGGCGCTGCCAGCCGCCCGTCGACCGCGCCTCCGCGCGTGCTCCCTCTCCCGAGCCCGCGACCCCCTCGGCCGGACTTCCCCGTGGCCGTGCGGTTTCCTCCGCCCGCAGCCAGACCGGCGGCTCCCCGCCCGGTGCCCTAGCTTCCGCGGCCAGCGCCCACTGCGCTCCTCCGCGGCCTCTCCCCGCCGCTGTCGGCGGACTCCCCCGCGACCGACCCTCTGTTCCGGCGAGGCGTGCCCTAGCGCAGCCGACCGATCTCTCTCCCGTGCGCGCCCCTCTTCTGTGCGTGGTTGAGCCAGATCTGCTCGTGAGCCCTCTCCCGCTGTCCGGGATCTGCGACCTGCTGCCGAACTTTGTTTCGGATTATTCCCGAGTTTTTCCCGCGGCTCCCCGCCAACGAAATTTGGTAATTTCTGGATAATCACAGTAGTTCGTCCCTTTCCGTAGAGTCGGTGATGAAAATCGGTCCCCGGATTCCCTTCGGGAAATCCGGTTAGCTGCGTTATATTTTCGATTAGCTACGTTAGCGTATTTTCCTGTATTTTACCTGCTGGTTTGGTGTGAATTGGTTGATTATGGGATTCCCGGACATTTCGGGAAGTTCGGTGGATTGAGAATTACTTTCTGTGGCTTGGGATTATTTTGGTGGATATATTCTGTGGATTATTTTGGGTTGGAAATATTTGCAGGTTTTCCATGGCGCATTTTCCAGTTTTGGGTTGTCCCGAAATAGAGGAACTGCTGCCCAAATTTTTACAAAACTATATTTATTTTGATTTCAAAATCGGTTTTCGAAAATGAATTTTAAAACTGATTTTCGGGCGACGACCGTACCGGTCTGTGGGCCCCGGCGAAATGCAAACGCACCGGTCCGACCGGACGTTGGGGTATTAGCCGAATTTTGAGGAATGGACCGAGTCTGAGACTCTTAGCTATCTTTTTAATTATTTTAATTAATATTTAGGCTATTATTTATAGTTATTTAATTCCTGCACTTTATTTAATAATTAAGTCATTTTCTCTTATTTTGATGTAAAAGAAAATTGTACAGGGCATAAGCCCACCCTAGGACCATTAGCTGTGCCATTGTATTGTGTGGCATAGTTTTATTTTATTTTTCTGGTGGATGTGAAATTAGGGTGGTTTGTGTTTAGACGCATAAATCGTAGATTAGAGCGTAATTTACTGATTAATTACGAAATTAATTAAAATGGATAAAATATTAGTAAATAACTAGTTCACGGTTTATCACTAAAAGAAAACTGTATTTTTATAAATATATTACAAAACACAAAGTTTTCCAAATTGTAATTGATTCTCGTATATTTTCCAAATAATCCAATTAACCGGTTTAATCAACGCACGTAGTTGCGACGTAATCGTTAGCTGTAGTTTAATACAATTTAAAATCTGACTAGGACAGGACTACTAGAGATTGCAACTAGCACACTTAGTCTGGTTATTAAAGGTTCTAAGTCGAGTTCTCAACTGTAGGAACTCGAAGATACACCTGACGTTCCTCCTCGGTACCGACCCGTCTTTCTAGTCATCTAAAACAAGGCAAGTTTCGGATTATGTTTTCTTGTAATTTTCTTAGTAAAGTTAAGCTGCATGTTAAACCACACTGCTGACACGGAACTCTACCTTAGGGTTCAACTATTGATTGTTACTGTTACTGAATCTGGGACTGGGGGAATAGTGTAGACGTTTATGACCAAAGCCCCTACTGAACTGACTGTGTTAGCTTACCCCTCTCACACACGGGGATAAGCCATATCGTATCGCTAGGATACTACTGATCAACCCAAGCCGGTCATAGACGTTTGCATATTCAAAACACACTGAACTGTTTTAAACTGCTGAAAATATTATTTCAAACTGTTTACCCTGCACTTTCTAATTACTATTTAAATTATGAGATGCATATTTCGTTCTTGCTCCCTCCTGACTGGAGACAACATTTTAGGTAACACTGAGGATGACGAGCTATTCTATAATGGCTATTATGACCCGGTCCTCTACCCTGCGACGGTACCAGAGCCGTCTCTGGAGGACGCTGATCCTGGGACTACAGAACCAGATGCTTAGATAGTTTTTCTTTTCTGCATTTTCTCCTTTATTTGGAGTTTGTAGTTTATTTCAGAATTTCATTTCCAGTTGTATTTCTGAATATTTTTATTAAACAAAGTTTCATTTCCGAATAAGAACAGTTGTGACAAATGTAATTGTGTTGTTGTGTATACCTGCAATGGAACAGCTTACTGCCGCCGTCTTACCACGGTGCAGGCTGGGCATGATCCGGTTCGATCCAATTATTTGGGATCGGGTCGTGACACTACGACCCAGTGGAAGGAAAGCTCTACAGAAGCAGGGACGTGGTGTTCATCGAGGATCAGACCATGACCAACACTCAGGACTCCGAGACGCCTTCTGAGGCTGAGGAATTGCCTGAGTTAGAGTCATTTCGCTTCGAGCAGTTTCCAGAGGACATCGCAGAGGATCCAGTTATGGGGGAGCCGGTACATTGAGTTGCTCCCAACCTTGATCATCAGCCTGCTGATGGTGGTCAGGGTGTCCCTCAGGAGGATGAGCATGCCAGAGAGGCAGTTCCTGAAGGGGAGGAGGCTGTCGGTATACAGCCAGCACCAGTGGCTCCACTGAGAAGGAGTGACATGGATCGTCGACCATCTACGAGATACTCACCAGATGAGTATGTGCTATTGACTGACGGGGGAGAACCCGAAAGTTTTGCAGAGGCTATGGAAGACGAACACAGGCAGGAGTGGATGGAGGCTATGCAGGAGGAGATGAGTTCCTTGTACACCAATTCCACTTGATCTGGTGCGGTTGCCAAAGGGCAAGAAGGCTTTGAAGAATCGATGGGTGTTCAGAGTGAAGCAGACGGATGATGCTACTCGCCCTCGATACAAAGCGAGGCTGGTAGTTAAAGGCTACGGTCAGCGGAAAGGCGTGGATTATGATGAGATCTTTTCGCCTGTCGTCAAGCATTCGTCTATTCGGGTGGTGCTTGCATTAGCAGCCAGTTTCGACTTGGAGGTCGAGCAGATGGACGTGAAGACGGCATTCCTCTACGGTGATCTTGAGGAGGAGTTGTACATGGAGCAGCCAGAGGGATTCTGTGAGAAGGACAAGTCACATTTGGTCTGCCGGTTGAGGAAGAGCTTGTATGGTCTGAAGCAGGCTCCGAGGCAGTGGTACAGGAAGTTCGAGTCATTTATGGGGGAGCATGGTTATGCACGGACGACGTCGGATCACTGTGTATTTGTGAGATATTTTGCCAATGATGATTTCATCATTTTATTGCTCTATGTTGATGATATGCTATTAGTGGGTCAGAATGCCACTAGGATAGCGGAGCTGAAGCGCCAACTGGGCACGGCCTTCTCCATGAAGGATTTGGGCACAGCGAAGACTATTCTTGGGATGGAGATCAGCCGAGAGAGAGTCCAAGCTGCTACACTTGTCCCAAACGAAGTACATTCACCGGGTACTTCAGCGTTTCAGGATGGACGGGTCGAAGAAAGTGAGTTTCCCTCTTGCGGCTCACTTTAAGCTCACTGAGGAACAGTGTCCATCTACCGAGGACGAAAAGGAAGATATAGAGCGGGTTTCATATGCCTCAGCTGTGGGAAGCCTTATGTATGCTATGGTGTGTACGAGGCCAGATATTGCTCATGCAGTAGGTACGGTTAGCAGGTATCTTTCAAATCCTGGAAGGGTACATTAGAGTGCGGTCAAGTGGATTCTACGTTATCTTCAGGGCACTGCTGGTTGGAGACTTTCCTTTGGTGGTGACGAGCCGAAGCTGGTTGGGTATACCGACGCTGATATGGCTGGAGATGTAGACACGAGGCGATCGACTTCGGGCTACGTGATGATGTTTGCGGGAGGAGCAGTATCGTGGCAGTCGCGGTTGCAGAAGTGTGTTGCCTTGTCGACGACAGAGGCAGAGTACATTGCGGCGACGGAGGCTTGTAAGGAGCTGTTGTGGATGAAGAAGCTATTGCAGGAAATGGGACTGAAGCAAGAGCAGTATACTTTGCTTTGCGACAGTGAGAGTACGATCCACCTTGTGAAGAATCAGACATTTCAAAGCCGGTCCAAACACATCGAGACTCGGTATCATTGGATAAGGGATGTGGTTGAGAAGAAGGACGCGGAGCTTGAGAAGGTTCATACAGATGACAACGGAGCTGATATGTTCACGAAGATTCTACCAAGGGGGAAGTTTGAGTACTGCAGGCAGGTCGTCGTGTCACGACCCGGTCCCAATTTCTTGGGTCGAATCGGATCATGCCCAGCCTGCACCGTTGTTGAGACGGCGGCAGTAAGCTGTATCACTCATGCAGGTAATATCAACAACACAAGTACATTTGTCACAACTGTTCTATTCGGAATTTGAAACTTTGTTTAATAAAATATTTAGAAGTACAACTGTGAAAGGAAATACCGAAATAAAACTACAAACTCCAAATAAAGAAGAAAATGCATAAAGGAAGAACTATCTAAACATCAGGTTCAGCAGTCCCAGGATCAGCGTCCTCCAGAGACGGCTCCGGTACCGTCGCAGAGAACCGGGTCGTAGTAGCTATTATAGTATAGCTCGTCATCCTCAGTGTTACCTAAAATGTTGACTCCAGTCAGGAGGGAGCAAAGTACAATTACGAATATCCAATAATTCAAATAATAATTTAAAATTTGCAATGTTAAACAATTTGAAATACTTTAACAATATTTTTCACAATTCTACAATTGAAAACAATGTGATTTGAGTAGGTAACGAACTATGACCGTCTTGGGATGATTCAATTATATCCTAATGATACGGTCCGGCCTATCCTCGTGTATAGGAGGAATCAGCTCGCACAATCAATGATGCAATATAGGGGTATTGGTCATAGACGCTACACTACTCCTCCAATATCCTGAGTCAATCAGATTCAATCAATGAGTCAATATTCGAACTCTAGGAGAGAGTTCCGTGTAGCAATGTGGTTTAAAATTGCAAGAAAACAATTACTAGATAAATTACCAAATAGACATAACTGCACTTGCCTTTGTTTTAGAATGACTGGATAGACGAGTCGTACCGAGGAGGAACGTCAGGTGTAACTTCGAGTTCCTACAGTTGAGAACTCGACTTAGAACCTTGAATAACCAGACTAAGTGTGCTAGTTGCAATCTCTAGTAGTCATGTCCTAGTCAGGTTTTATGTTGTATTAATCTACAGCTAACGATTACGTCGCAACTACGTGCGTTGATTAATCCGGTTAATTGGATTATTTAGAAATACACGAGAATCAATTTAACTTTGGAAAACTTTGAGTTTTTGTAATATACATATAAAAATACAGTTTTCCTTTAGTGATAAATCGTGAACTAGTTATTTTCTAATATTTTATCCATATTAATTAATTCTTAATTAATCAGTAAATTACGCTCTAGCTACGATTATGCGTCTAATCACAACCACCCAAATCACATCCACCAGAAAATAAAATAAAACTATGCTACACAATACAATGGCATAGCTAATGGTCCTAGGGTGGACTTATGCCCGGTACAATTTTCTTTTACATTAAATAAGAGAAAATTACTGAAATATTAAATAAAGTGAAGAAATTAAATGACTATAATAAATAGCCTAAATGTTAAATAAAATAATTAAAAATGAAACAAAGAGTCTCAGACTCGGTCCATTCCTCAAAATTCGGCTAATACCACAACGTCCGGTCGGACCGGTGCGTTTGTATTTCGCCGGGGCCCACAGACCGGTACGGTCGTCGCCCGAAAAATCAGTTTAGAAATTCATTTTCGAAAGCCAATTTGAAATCAATATAAATATAGTTTTATAAAAATTTGGGCAGCATTTCCTCTATTTCGGGACAAACCCAAAACTGGGAAATGCGCCAACAAACTCCTACAAATGTCCCAAACCAGGGAAAACCCATAGAAATAAATTCCATCCACAAATATATCAAAATCCAATACACAGAACGTTTCCGAAGAAAATTCGGGAAACCCGAATTGAAATCGGAAACCCGAAATGATCACAGAACTAATTTCGAAACCAACTCGAAAAACCCGAAATATCCAAAACCAAAACAGCACAAATCTCACAGAACATTGTCTAAAGAATACCGAGCTATACGTAGCTAAACCGAATTCCCGAGAGGGAACCAGGGACCAATATCATCACGGACACACGGGAGGGACGAACTACTCTGATTATCCAAAAATTACCAAGATCCGTTGGTCGGGGAGCCGCGGGATAATCTCGGGAATGCTGGGACAGCGTCCAGACAGTGTCGAATCCGCGTGCGAAGGCACTGGACAGCGGATCAGGACTGGAATAGTCCGAACAGCGGTATGGGACAGCAGCGCGGAGAACGGAGTCTCGGCGAAGCAGCGGCACAGGGCCGCGGGCTCGCTGGACGGCGAACGGCGGGGAGGGGCTCCACCGGGAAAGGGGGTCGGCCGCGGGGCGCTGGCCGCGGGGAGCCGCCGGGCTGGCTGCACGCGGAGGCGCTGATGGCGGGGTCGGCGCCGGTCGGGAAGTCCGCCGGAGGAGGCGCGGGGGAAGTCGCGCGGCCACGGGGGAAGTGCGGCCGAGGGTAGGTAGGGCCGCGGGTGAGCGCGGACGGCGGGGCGCCGAGCTTCGGGTGGTCACATGCGCGGAGAGGGGCGCGGATCTGGGCTCGGCCGGCGGGGAGGGTCGCGCGCGGAGGCGGACCCGCGGGGAGGCGGCGCTGGCTTGGCCGCGCGGGGCTAGGGCACGGGTGGCGCACTCGAAGAGATCGGCTCGGCGTGGTGGAGAAAAAGCTTGAAAGAAGAAGAGAGGGGTTTTTGTCTCTGGAAGAGAATAGAAAAGAGTGGGGGTGCTCTGTTGATTTCGTGAGCAAGAGAGGAGAGATGTGAGTAATTATATGGATGAGTTGAGGAGTTGTGCTGTGGGGAGTTATAAGGAGTGGTGTGGAGGAAAAGTAGGAGTGGGGAGAATGGAATTAAATGAGGAGTTGATGGTGGTGTTTTAATAACAGGGAGTTATAAGAGGGGAAGTGGGAGAGTTAGAATATGTAGTAGTTTACCAAGTGGTGGGGAAAAAGTTGCTGGTCCTTCGGGACCAGCCAAAGTAATATTTATTTTATTATTTTTTATTATTATTATTAATTAGAAAATCAAACCAAGTCTAAAAATTAGGTTTTAAAAGGGAAATGGAATAGGGCTCAGGCCTGGGTCTGGGCTCGGGCTTGGGTCTGGGTCTGAAACTCAAAAGTCCAAATTGTTATAATTTTCAAAAATCCTTTTTCACCCAAAAATAATTAATAGTAATATTTAATA
Organism: Iris pallida; assembly: GCA_029216955.1. Taxonomy (NCBI): domain Eukaryota; kingdom Viridiplantae; phylum Streptophyta; class Magnoliopsida; order Asparagales; family Iridaceae; genus Iris; species Iris pallida. Next base: position 14,113,216 of record JANAVB010033217.1, read on the forward strand.
GTAATAATAATTTTGAAAGCGTTAATTAATAACACAAAATTCTATTTAAATAAATAGCTACAAAAATAATGGGTTTCACAATCTTCCCTTCTTAGAAAATTTTGTCCTCGAAATTAAAGTAAGGTTAGGGATAGAAAAGACAAACAGGTACGGATACTGCGCCCGTAACTCAGGTCCAACCATAAGAATTTTCAAGGCAGTCATGGATGAGACGGTTTAGGGACAAGTTTCATTTATGGTGACATCCATGCAGAAAGAATACAAAAGCGAACCAAAGTACACGAGGTTGATCAGACCATCATGCACCGGTCCTGATTAGACAATATATTAGTGGGTGTACCCAATAAAATACTGTCATGATCAAGCTTGATAAAGAGATAGCTTGCAAAACTAGGCTAACTTCGTCAGCATCAGTCAAGTTTAGAACGAAAAGATATGAAAATAGGAGTTTAAGTGATGGCTCAAATTCTGATCTTCTTCTTAACTTTGACTAAGCTTGCAACTGGTTTCTCTGGCACTGAAAGGTTGATTCCAATCTTCAGTTCTGAATTATCCAAAATGTGACTCGGATCCGAAATGTAACGTCTGAGCTGGCCTCAATTTCCAGCTCCGTCGAAACTGATTGTTCCTCTGGTAGGAGAACCTTCACCAAATGCAATTTGGTTTTCCCAAGACATACCAAATTCCGAGACACAAAATCTCAATACATCTTCAAGCGTCTGGATTGACCTCTCTGATTGCTCGTCCCGCGGTACTCCATGAATCCGGTAGATGTGCCTCACGTACAATGCTGCCCACTTCTTAGTGGATAAACCAACTTGAAGGGAAATAAAATATGCTGACTTAGTCAGTCGGTCGACTATAATCCAATTGGTGCCCTTCCCTCCTTGGGAACAAGGTAATCCTTACTCAAAGTTCATTGTCATATGCTTCTACTTCTACTCCGAATTTATGGAATACTTCGAATGGTGCATTTCTTTCATCAACTTGTTCCTCCGTTTGTCAGCCGATACGGAAAGTCTCGTACCATTCTTCAGAGTTCCACTGCTGATCAATTTAGAAACCCTCAAGTGTTCTTGCCAACACTTGATCTCTAAGCCTGTAAAGTGCCTCGTTTTGAAACTATGTCCTCTTGATTTTGTCCAGCAGCCTCGAACTTCATCAATACTGAATCAGCATCTAGCTCCGTCCTTCTATCTCCAGGTAGTATAACCTCCAATCCAAACTTCTCAACGTCTTCTAGTAGGTGCCACTCCTTGGTTAAGAACATCGCCACTGGTATCGACTAAGTGCATCAGCGACCACATTATCCTTACCTGAATAGTACTGCAGGTTGATGTTGAAGTCCTTCATCTGCTTCAGCCATCTTCTTAGTCTAACATTCAGCCCTTTCTGAGTGAAGACATATTTCAGACTTTTGTAGTCCGTATATATTTCACTCCCTTTCCATAAAAATCATGCTTCCATATCTTCAAAGATAATTGCAGCAAATTCCAAATTAGGTGTGGGATAATTCTTCTCAAGAGTCTGTAGTTGCCTAGATGTGTAAGCAATTACTTTCCCATGTTGTTGAAGAACGCAGCCCAGTCCTTTCCAGAGACATTACTGTAAATTGAGAACCCACCGGTTCCTACGGGTAGCGCAAGGATTGGTGTAGTGGTAAGTCTCTTCTTCAGCTCCTCAATGCCGTCTGGCAAACTTTTCGTTCAGATGAACTCTTCATTCTTCCAGGTGAGCTTCGTCATTGGCTCAGCAATCTTGGCAAAATCCTTCACGAACTTCTGATAGTAGCCGGCCAAGTTCAAGAACCTTCCGAATTGAACTTGGGGTATACCACTTTCCAACAGCAGCTATCTTCCATCGAAATTTCTTCTCTTGTCAACATGGCCAAAAATCCACCTTGTCAAAGAAAATCCACGTTCAGATAACTTACCATAAAACTTCTTTTTCTTCAAAGTTTCTAGAACTTTCCTCAGATGTTCTTCATGCTCTTCTTCAGTCTTCAAATATATCAGAACGTTATCTATGGAGAAGATAAACTGATTCAAATACTCATGAAAAACTCTGTTCATGAGATTTATGAACACAGCAGGAGCATTTGTTAGTCCAAACGACATGACCAAGAATCCATACTTGGTGTTGAATGCCGTCTTGGAAGTGTCCTCCTTCCTGACTTTGATTTGATGGTAGTCAGATCTTAAGTCAAACTTCGAAACACCCTAACTCCACACAAACAGATCAAACAGATCCTCGATCCGGGCAGAGAGTACTTGTTCTTTGGTGTCTGGTAATCGATGCACATCCGTTGCTCCATCCTTCTTGGGCACAAACAAGATAGGTGTTCCCTAAGGTGAAATTCCACCCTGAATAAATCTTAGAGCCTTCATTGATCTGGTCCTTCATCTTCTTGGCCACCTTCGGGTTGACTCTGTAACATCCTTTAGAATTTAGGGAAAGAGTCAGGGACTAGGTCAGGGGTGAATCCTGTGTCTAGATCTGGGATAATCCGGGGAGACTATCAGGAAAAACTTCTGCCAAAAGGGTGTAACAAAACTTCTATTCATGTGGAGAATTCCAGCAAAAACTCTTATGATTGATCTAAGGACATCCTGTTACAACTTCCAAAAAGATGATGCTATACAGCGGTTCTAGGTACTATTCTTCATGGTCCTGGCTCTTGCATGAGCAGTCTCCAACTGCTTCATCTTCTATAAATCTCGAGTATGCATCATGCCTTATTATAAGGGGCAGGGTCTGCTGGATAGAAAGAGGGTCCCTAGGTTGTGGCCTAACAGGTGTTGCTGGGATATGAGCTCTGGTTTGATGGAAAGATAAGGGGCAGTCCTTTACCCGATGTTCAGCAGATCCACATGCCAAACATTGTCCCAAACTCTTGCGGCAACTATCGACCTGATGACCAGGCCTATTGTAATAGTTACAAGCCCATAGCTTCTTACGACAAGGCTGCCGAAAAGTAGAGTACTTGATGGGACCCAAATATCTTCTAGATTCAGGGGTATCCTTCCTAGGACAAAAGTTCTGTTCTAACTTGGTTGGGGATAACTAAGGCTACATCATGACGTTCTTCATGTCTTCTCTCGTGATATTCATCTGTTCCTGCTGGGCTTCATCTTGAACTTTCTGGAACTCCAGGGTTTCTTGAAATAGGGCAACCATTTGGAAGATGATTGCTGGTACTGGTGGAGCAACAAAAATGAATACTCCACCAGGGAAATGCAATTCAGTTTGAGATGAGGTAGGATTCGCCAGTGTAGGGAAAACTTCACTGGATGCACTATGAGGACGGTCAAACAGCCGCGAGGGGAAGGACCCTGGGCTTGGTTGGGGAGATGGGATATGATCCGGAGATGACACCTCATCGCCAGCAGGATTTGGTCAACGGTCATTCTCTGGAAGGTTTTAGGACACACACATAAGCAAGGTATCCTATCAGTCTATAATCAAACAAAAATATTTATTTATAATATATTTCGGTCCTATGTTGTGACAAATTGATGTTCTAGTGTTCTAATTGTTTCTAGGTATGTTTTCCTAAGTTGTTGTTTAGACCTGCATGGGCCACCACTAAAAACATGTCACGACCCGGTCCCAATTTCTTGGGTCGAATCGGATCATGCCCAGCCTGCACCGTTGTTGAGACGGCGGCAGTAAGCTGTATCACTCATGCAGGTAATATCAACAACACAAGTACATTTGTCACAACTGTTCTATTCAGAATTTGAAACATTATTTAATAAAATATTCAGAAGTACAACTGTGAAAGAAAATACCAAAATAAAACTACAAACTCCAAATAAAGAAGAAAATGCATAAAGGAAGAACTATCTAAACATCAGGTTCAGCAGTCCCAGGATCAGCGTCCTCCAGAGACGGCTCCGGTACCGTCGCAGAGAACCGGGTCGTAGTAGCTATTATAGTATAGCTCGTCATCCTCAGTGTTACCTAAAATGTTGTCTCCAGTCAGGAGGGAGCAAAGTACAATTACGAATATCCAATAATTCAAATAATAATTTAAAATTTGCAATGTTAAACAATTTGAAATACTTTAACAATATTTTTCACAATTCTACAATTGAAAACAATGTGATTTGAGTAGGTAACGAACTATGACCGGCTTGGGATGATTCAATTATATCCTAATGATACGGTCCGGCCTATCCTCGTGTATAGGAGGAATCAGCTCGCACAATCAATGATGCAATATAGGGGTATTGGTCATAGACGCTACACTACTCTCCCAATATCCCGAGTCAATCAGATTCAATCAATGAGTCAATATTCGATCTCTAGGAGAGAGTTCCGTGTAGCAATGTGGTTTAAAATTGCAATAAAACAATTACTAGATAAATTACCAAATAGACATAACTGTACTTGCCTTTGTTTTAGAATGACTGGATAGACGAGTCGTACCGAGGAGGAACGTCAGGTGTAACTTCGAGTTCCTACAGTTGAGAACTCGACTTAGAACCTTGAATGACCAGACTAAGTGTGCTAGTTGCAATCTCTAGTAGTCATGTCCTAGTCAGGTTTTATGTTGTATTAATCTACAGCTAACGATTACGTCGCAACTACGTTCGTTGATTAATCCGGTTAATTGGATTATTTGGAAATACACGAGAATCAATTTAACTTTGGAAAACTTTGAGTTTTTGTAATATACATATAAAAATACAGTTTTCCTTTAGTGATAAATCGTGAACTAGTTATTTTCTAATATTTTATCCATATTAATTAATTCTTAATTAATCAGTAAATTACGCTCTAGCTACGATTATGCGTCTAATCACAACCACCCAAATCACATCCACCAGAAAATAAAATAAAACTATGCTACACAATACAATGGCACAGCTAATGGTCCTAGGGTGGGCTTATGCCCGGTACAATTTTCTTTTACATTAAATAAGAGAAAATTACTGAAATATTAAATAAAGTGCAGAAATTAAATGACTATAATAATTAGCCTAAATGTTAAATAAAATAATTAAAAATGAAACTAAGAGTCTCAGCCTCGGTCCATTCCTCAAAATTCGGCTAATACCACAACGTCCGGTCGGACCGGTGCGTTTGCATTTCGCCGGGGCCCACAGACCGGTACGGTCGTCGCCCGAAAAATCAGTTTAGAAATTCATTTTCGAAAGCCAATTTGAAATCAATATAAATATAGTTTTGTAAAAATTTGGGCAGCATTTCCTCTATTTTGGGACAAACCCAAAACTGGGAAATGCGCCAACAAACTCCTGCAAATGTCCCAAACCAGGGAAAACCCATAGAAATAAATTCCATCCACAAATATATCAAAATCCAATACACAGAACGTTTCCGAAGAAAATTCGGGGAACCCGAATTGAAATCGGAAATCCGAAATGATCACAGAACTAATTTCGAAACCAACTCGAAAAACCCGAAATATCCAAAACCAAAACAGCACAAATCTCACAGAACATTGTCTAAAGAATACCGAGCTATACGTAGCTAAACCGAATTCCCGAGAGGGAACCGGGGACCAATATCATCACGGACACACGGGAGGGACGAACTACTCTGATTATCCAGAAATTACCAAGATCCGTTGGTCGGGGAGCCGCGGGATAATCTCGGGAATGCTGGGACAGCGTCCAGACAGTGTCGAATCCGTGTGCGAAGGCACTGGACAGCGGATCAGGACTGGAATAGTCCGAACAGCGGTACGGGACAGCAGCGTGGAGAACGGAGTCTCGGCGAAACAGCGGCACAGGGCCGCGGGCTCGCTGGACGGCGAACGGCGGGGAGGGGCTCCGCCGGAAAAGGGGGTCGGCCGCGGGGCGCTGGCCGCGGGGAGCCGTCGGGCTGGCTGCGCGCGGAGGCGCTGATGGCGGGGTCGGCGCCGGTCGGAAAGTCCGCCGGAGGAGGCGCGGGGGAAGTCGCGCGGCCACGGGGGAAGTGCGGCCGAGGGTAGGTAGGGCCGCGGGTGAGCGCGGACGGCGGGGCGCCGAGCTTCGGGTGGTCACATGCGCGGAGAGGGGCGCGGATCTGGGCTCGGCCGGCGGGGAGGGTCGCGCGCGGAGGCGGACCCGCGGGGAGGCGGCGCTGGCTTGGCCGCGCGGGGCTAGGGCACGGGTGGCGCGCTCGAGGAGATCGGCTCGGCGTGGTGGGGAAAAAGCTTGAAAGAAGAAGAGAGAGGTTTTTGTCTCTGGAAGAGAATAGAAAAGAGTGGGGGTGCTCTGTTGATTTCGTGAGCAAGAGAGGAGAGATGTGAGTAATTATATGGATGAGTTGAGGAGTTGTGCTGTGGGGAGTTATAAGGAGTGGTGTGGAGGAAAAGTAGGAGTGGGGAGAATGGAATTAAATGAGGAGTTGATGGTGGTGTTTTAATAACAGGGAGTTATAAGAGGGGAAGTGGGAGAGTTAGAATATGTAGTAGTTTACCAAGTAGTGGGGAAAAAGTTGCTGGTCCTTCGGGACCAGCCAAAGTAATATTTATTTTATTATTATTTTTTTATTATTATTATTAATTAGAAAATCAAATCAAGTCTAAAAATCAGGTTTTAAAAGGGAAATGGAATAGGGCTCAGGCCTGGGTCTGGGCTCGGGCTTGGGTCTGGGTCTGAAACTCAAAAGTCCAAATTGTTATAATTTTCAAAAATCCTTTTTCACCCAAAAATAATTAATAGTAATATTTAATAGTAATAATAATTTTGAAAGCGTTAATTAATAACACAAAATTCTATTTAAATAAATAGCTACAAAAATAATGGGTTTCACACGTCGGGATGATGATATCCTCCCCATAGTTGTGAAGGGGGAGATTTGTTGGAGTGGGTGGGGTTCCCAACCTATGTGGAGAAGACCCCGGGGTGCGACGAGCGCCATTCGTGTGTCGAAGAAGCTCGGAAAGTAGGCGACGCGGAGTCGCTACTGCTGCTGCTGCTCCTGAAGGAGATTCTGGACTGGGTCTGCCGAGTTCGGCCCGAACTCGGTCCCAGGCCGAGTTCTGTCCGAACTCGGTCTGGCCTTTCCAGAATGTTGGCGTTAGGTGCTGTTTGCTCGACACAGAGTTCTGGCCGAACTCTGTGTCGTCGGGGGCTGAAGCGGATTTTCGGATGATTTTTTACCACTGGATCTAATCCAACGGTCCAGGTTGGCTGCGGGATTAGGAAGTTAAGTTGAGTTTTCTCAACCCTAATTTATTATCGCAAGGCAACACAACTTTGAGAGAGGAAGGAGACAAGAGTGCCATTGCAACTTCGGAAAAGAAGACGGAGGATTGAAGGTCGCTATTCGAAGGAGATCGTGTTCAGGTAATTTCTACTCGTCGTTCTCGCTCTTCGTAGCCTTGTAATCATTGTTCTTATCTCTGAGTGTTGTGGAGATCCGATTTGGATCGGGAGGAGTTTGTAGAGGGTGTAATTCTTCTATTCCATTAGTGGAGGCTTCTCAGGGTTGGACTCCGATCGTCCCGTGGTTTTTCTCGCAAGGGTTTTCCACGTCAAAAATTCTCTGTGTCTGCGTGGATTGTTTTGTGTGTTTGTTTTTGGGTTCGTGCGTTGTTTTGCTCGGTCCTCTCGCAGTTACTCTCCGGTTTGGGGAAAGGTTTCCGCGTTTCTTTCCCAACAATATCAAGATTTCCCCTATGACATAATTGTTTATGAAGTACTTTCGAATGCAAATGTTACAGACATAGTAGATGTTGTTGTATTACAATAAGTAGATATGATGCATCAGAAATCTAAGTTGTGATGACATACGAAGATTATATATTTATATTATTTGAATCTCTCTCTCTCTCATCAATAATATTAACTACTAAAATATAGGAAATTAGTGATGGCTTGTAGGCGACGGCCCACATCTGTTGCCAGTTAGTGACGTCCCAACGTCTGTTGGACGACAAACAGCTACCATTCGCGAATTAAATAATTATTCGTCTCTAGGTCATCGTCAGGTCGTCGCTAGTCATCACCAGTATACGCGGTCAACCGCGGGTAAACTTGGCGACGGTTATGGGACGCTTATTTTATAATAGGTGACATATAAGGATGTCGTGGATCTGTCGCCTAGTACTGTGTCATAGTTTAAAGAATAGTTTAAATTTGGCGACAGATATGGAAGTCGCGAATACGTCGTCCAGTGTCGTATCCTAGTTAAATGAATAGGCAGTCGATCAAAATTTTCATTTCGATCGACCCTCTCTCTCCTCTCTCACTCGACCCTCCCTCTCCTCTTTCTCTTCGACGTTCCCCTCTACGACGTTCCTGTAATATCCCGTCCCGCTCAGTTAAACCGTAGGAATCAAAACGCAACAACGTTTAGACTTAGCCATGCAACGATGTCACGCCCTAGAACCAGAATACTGGAGAGCGGGGGAATGACTCAGCCAGCTACGTATTACGGGTAGATGAATACCGTATAATACGATCAATGCTGTCTAACCAGACGAGGGGGTGTATACTACATGAAAGTCTAACTATGGTCACTTCACATCTATTGTCTCAATCGTTCAAACAAGAAACAGTAATAGAGAACATGTAAGATAAAGCAGTAAGGCGTCCCAAACGCTCAGTCTAAATGTTCTTGAGATCTGGCTTTACAAAACATAGCCAGATGGTATAGTAACATACACACAATTGTTATCAGCTACAGTCTGACTTAATTACAATTATATAAAAGTAAGTGCAAGACAATCCGACTAACATGTCGGTGCCAAACGGCTAATTATGAAGTAAATAACAAAACGAGTGGTGAAGTAAGGAACCCACTCGAGTCCTCCTGCGATCATTCCTCTAGTATTGACCATCTTGGAGGTAGAAGTAAGCTGGATCCTCGGGGACCGGCTTTAAATCTGGCCATGCAAAACCAGAGAGGTTAGACCTCTAATAGTGTGAAACCCATTATTTGTATTTAATTATTAAATAATGTTTTGGTATTAGTATTTCAAAAAAAAAAATTTATTATTATTATCATTAAATATTTTTGGTGTGAAAATGATTTCAAAAAAATTATTAATGAGGCTTTTTGATTTTCGAGCCCAGACCCAGGCCTGAGCCCAGTTCCTTCTTTCTCAATTCTGATTTGAATTTGGTTTAAGTAAAAAAAAAAAAAACCAGTCTTTGGCTGGCCCCGAAGGACCAGCACCCCAAGCACCCACGTTTTAGCAATAGCCCAGTCTTTTCCTCTCCCTTATTGTCTCATCTCCACACGTTACTATTCCCCAACTCCTGCTCTACCATGCGTTTCCCAACGTTTCAACCCATCACCCCTTTTTATTTCCCCCACTCTCTCCTCACAGGGAAACTAAATCTCTCCCTCTCCCTTTTACTCTCAGAACCATCTCGTTTTCTCTCTCGGTGCTCTTAGAGAAAGGAATTTCTCAAACCCATCTTCCCCCTAAACCTAACCCCCAACCCTAGGTCCGGCCACACCCGAAGCTCGGCGCCCCGCCGTCCGCGCTCACCCGTGGCCCTACCAACCCCCGGCGAACTCCCCGTCGACCGACGCCGCCCGTGCCGCTTCCAGCGGGCTAGATCCGCCCCGCGCCGACCATCTCCGGCTTCCCCGTCGCCCGCGGCTCCTCTCCCGTGCCACCAGCGCGCGAGCCCCCTTCTCCGGCGAGCCAAACCGCGGCCCCTCTCCCGCTGTCCAGCGCTCCGTGGAGTTCACCCCGCTATCCAACGCTCCGTGGAATTCACCCTGCTGTCCAGATCCACGGAGTTTACCCTGCTGTCCAGATCCGCAGAGTTTGCACCCGATCCAGCGTTGTCCGAACGTCGTTTCGGCTCTCCCCAAGTTTTTCCTGCGGCTTCCCGCCAACGGAAATTTGGTAATCCCTGTTAATCACAGTAGTTCGTCCCTCCCGTTGAGTCTATGATGAGAATCGGTCCCCGATTTCCCTTTGGGAAATTCGGTTAGCTGCGTTAGCATATTCTGTGATTTTTGTCTGCTGGTTTTGTGTGTTGTTGGTTTGATTGCATGATTCCCGGGTATTTTTGGAAGTTCTGTTGGTTGGGAAATTATTTCTGGTGGTTTGGAAAGTTAATTCGGTGGTTATATTTTTGGGATTATTATTGGTTGGAACAATTGCAGGTTTCTGTGGCGCATTTTCCAGTTTTGGGTTTGTCCCGAAATAGAGGAAGTGCTGCCCAAATTTTTACAAAACTATATTTAATTTGATTTCAAAATCGGTTTTCGGAAATGAATTTTAAAACTAATTTTTCGGGGCGACGACCGTACCGGTCTGTGGGCCCTAGCAAAAATACAAACGCACCGGTCCGACCGGGCGTTGTGGTATTAGCTAGATTTTGATGATGGACCGAGTCTGAGACTCTTAACATTTATTTTAAATTATTTTATTTAGGCTATTTATTATAGTTATTTATTTTACTGCATTTTATTTAGTAATTAAATCATTTCCTCTTATTTGATGTAAAAATAATTGTACAGGGCATAAGCCCACTCTAGGATGTTTAGCTGTGCCCTTGTATTGTGTAGCGTAGATTTTTACTTTCTTTTCTGGGTGGATGTGATCTTGGGTGGTTTTGATTAGACGTTTAAATCGTAGTTAGAGCGTAATTTTATAATTAATTAAGAATTAATTAAATGGATGAAAAATTAGTAAATAACTAGTTCATGATTTATCATTAAAAAGAAAACTATATTTTTATAAATATATTACAAAAACACAGTTTTCCAAAGTTAATTGATTCTCGTTGTTATTTCCAAATAACCAAATTAATCGGTTTGATCAACGCACGTAGTTGCGACGTAATCGTTAGCTGTAAATTAATACAACTTAAAACCTGACTAGGATTTACTACTAGAGATTGCAACTAGCACACTTAGTCTGGTTATTCAAGGTTCTAAGTCGAGTTCTCAACTGTAGGAACTCGAAGTTACACCTGGCGTTCCTCCTCGGTACCGACTCGTCTATCCAGTCATTCTAAAACAAAGGCAAGTGCAGTTATGTCTATTTGGTAATTTATCTAGTAATTGTTTTATTGCAATTTTAAACCACATTGCTACACGGAACTCTCTCCTAGAGTTCGAATATTGACTCATTGATTGAATCTGATTGACTCGGGATATTGGGGGAGTAGTGTAGCGTCTATGACCAATACCCTTATATTGCATCATTGATTGTGCGAGCTGATTCCTCCTATACACGAGGATAGGCCGGACCGTATCATTAGGATATAATTGAATCATCCCAAGCCGGTCATAGTTCGTTACCTACTCAAATCACATTGTTTTTAATTGTAGAATTGTGAAAAATATTGTTAAAGTATTTCAAATTGTTTAACATTGCAAATTTCAAATTATTATTTGAATTATTGGATATTCGTAATTGTACTTTGCTCCCTCCTGACTGGAGACCCAACATTTTAGGTATCACTGATGAGGCTTTGTTCCGCGATATTTTTCGAGGTCCCAACTAGAGGACGATGATCTCGAGACTGATGAGCTGGTTGCCTAGATTTTCTTCTTCTTTTATAAATCATGATGTTTGTGGAAAACAGTGTATTTCAGATGTATCTTTCATTTTATTGTAAAAAGTCTTTTTTAAATTCGGAATAATAAATTTGTGGCAATTATTGTGTTGTTGATATTACCTGCATGAGTGATACAGCTTACTACCGCCGTCTCAACAACGGTGCAGGCTGGGCATGATCCGATTCGACCCAAGAAATTGGGACCGGGTCATGACAAATGGCAAGTACCACAAGGAAGGACGATATGAAGGATTAAACCAGTAAGTAAGAGAATATAATAATAGATCTCTGCTTTCCACTAGGATTCACATAACATCACGACACTTCGAACCAACCTCCCAACCAAACAAGGACAGAAGTTGGCCCGTCATGTCCTGACATTCTGATCATCTCAGTTAGGCAACAGAGTAGGTACAGTACACAAACAAATCATCTTGAACGGCCAATCAACTACAACGGCTTGCTATTGTGAGTCCCAAGTTATCCTGGAATTATGCAATTAGGGATTCCTCAGTTCTTACTATGTGCGAGCAAGGCTAGTCTATCCAATCAATCAATTGCGCCAATCATGTAATTAGACGAGTCCCAGCGGGACGTCCGTCGTTAATATAGCACGTACAATAATATAAGCAGATATTGTTCCCTGTCCGTGTGACAGATTTACAGTATCTGTGGGAACCAGCCGACCCGTTGGGCACTACTAGTCCCAAGGGGGCTGCCATGTAAGAACTCGGAAATCCATTCTCTCCATGCCATCATTATTTTATTTAACTTAATAGTCCCTACGTTGAGTGAAGTCCCATGCCGTGGATCATGGTCATTCAAATAAGTACTTTTGTACAGGGTACGATATGCGCAACTGTAAGCCCCTGAATTTAGGACTTATTTTTTTCAATTTTATAATTCAATTATTGTAATAGATATTATTATTTGGTTAAATGCTCTTTTTCATGCCTTTGATATTTGGAGTGTCAGGGATGTTCATCTCTGGAAACTTTCTTCATGAGTTTTGTAGTGGACATGATTACCTTTATTTTGGTATATCGTGTCCCACTCGAACTTGTTCTCTTGTACTCTTTTTGCTTCGCACAAGTTCGGGTCAATATTAGACTATTTAATTATTAATTGAATTCCCACTCTTTTTTTGATCATCATACGCGCGTTACAACCCGTAAACCAAACAAGGACCGGGGTTGTAACCCTTCGTCTGAACGGAACTTGGTTTCTCTCACCATTTATCGGCAAGATAAATATAAGAAATCAGGTTAAGTAACAATCTGGAGTGACAATCATTATAGTGACAATCTGGAGTGACAATCATTATAGTGACAATCTGGAGTGACAATCCTTCAATCATTCTGGTACAATCTTACATACAATCAATTCTAGACAATACTATACTGGACTAGACTCCATCCAAGCAATCACGGCCAATCATTGCCTACGGCTTTCTACATTAACTAACTAGGGTTATCACAATCCTAGTTACTAGCAAGATGTAATGAGATGCTCCAAGTAGTCACAGGCCCTGCAGCTATCCAGGTTATCCAGGCAATCATTATAGTGACAATCTAGAGGACATAATGCATTATAGTGACAATAGAGTTCAATCATTTAAGTGACAATGGTGGGTGCCCCACATAACAGTGGGCTGGAAATGTGCCCTACTCGTCGGCAGGCTACAAGTCCAATCATTTGTGGCCGGGACAACGGGATCGCCTGTAAATGGGGAACATCGCTTCATGACTAGTGAATTATACTAATTATTAACCTCAGTCCAATTCAGTAGGCACTCCTGACCGTGGTACTCAGGAGTCTCCTCCTAGACATGATGCAATACATGACTGGATTATTTGTACAAACACAATCGCCCACGGTGTCAGGATTAATTATACAGGTCATGTCATGTCAGGTAGCCGTCGCAACAGCTATTTAAGATATATTAGGTCAGGTTATCATATCAAGTGTACTAGTCAGAAGAGCCAAGCTTAAAGAATTAAGACCAAAACTCCAAGAACCAATGGGTCAAGCAAGGGGTCAGGGGGCAGCGTACGTAAAAGTCACGCACGCTCAAGGGAGCAGCGTACATGAAAAGTCACGCACGCTCAAGGGAGCAGCGTACATGAAAAGTCACGCACGCTCAAGGGAGCAGCGTACATGAAAAGTCATGCACGCTCAAGGGAGCAGCGTACATGAAAAGTCACCCACGCTCAAGGGAGCAGCGTACATGAAAAGTCACGCACGCTCAAGTCTGCGTACGCACAAAAGCACGCACGCAGGAGACACGCTTCCAACAGAAAGCGTATCCAAGGCTCAGTGGCGTAAGCTAAGAAGCTCTGCACACTGCTCACTGTCTTCTCCAAACAGCAAGAACACCATGGTTGAACTCAAGCTTCAAAGCATCACAACTTGGCCATCCGAACTCCAAATCTGGATTTTCAAAGTCCTAACTTGGGTGAAATCAAAATCTCTTCCACATGGAAACATCAAAACCCATAAATATCCAACCATAATAGATCAAACCATGCAAAATCCGAAAATAGAAATAACTTAGATCTAGAACAATGGAGACTCCAAATCACAAAATTTTAAGTTCTAATGTTGATCACCATGTCCTAATCTAGCTAATGGACAAATAACATAGAGTTCTCAAGTGATGGCAAGGTGCACTTGCCTATGGGTGGAGAGTTGTGGAGGAAGGAGAAGAAGAAGAAGAAGAAAATTAATGGTGGTGGTAATGAAGAAAGAGAGTGGTAGGTGGGGATATAAAGAGGGTGGGATGTGGTGTGTTGAGGGTGGAGCATAGGCTATGGTGATCCATTACTCATTAAACCAAACCAACCCAACCCAACCCAACCCAAAACCGATTAAAACCGAGCCAAGCTTAAAACCCAAAATACGAGAAATACCAAAATTCTACAAGTTGAGAAAATAAAAATTACATGCCAAAATCCAGATACGAGTATAAATATAAAATACGGAAAATACGGGAAATGAGGGTGACAATCTCTCTCTACTTTCTTCTCTCATTAATATCTCACTCACTTTCTCTATTCTCACCCTCTCTCATTTTATACACACAACACCCACACAAACCTCTCCTTCCTTCACTCGGCCACACTCCCCACCCCCATGGCTGTCGACCACCACCACCATCGTGAGCTCACCACCACCTCCTCCGTCTTCTTCTCCTCCTCCTCCTCCATTATCATCATCATCAAGTTCTTCAACACCAACATCATCATCCTCACCATCACCATTATTTTTCCATCTCCTCCACCATTTAAACCAACCACACAGGACATGCCCAGTTAGGCCGGGCACCACCGTCGCCCCCGCCGTGCTATGCCAGCGCAGCACGCGAGTGCGGCAGCAGTAGCTGCACAAACCGTAGCAGCGGGCGCGCGCGGCAGCAGCCTTGCCGGCCAACCGCGCGCTGCCGCGGCCGCCGCCGGGGTCGGCCCCCCTTGGCCGGGCGCACCCCCGGGCAGGCCCCCGTGGCACGTCCCATCTTCTCCGGCACGAGAAACACCCTATTCGTGCGTTTTGCACGGAATCCCGGCGTGACGCGCGCGGGATCAAGGCTGAAAGTTCTCTCCGGGACAGCAACTTCGTGCACGTTTTCCGGGAAATTCGACCGATGGATCGGCGATTTCTTCGCTCCGTCTCAATCTTGGTATATCCACCTTCACTCCTGTCAATTTTGTCCGTTAATTTCGTCATTTGATACCTCAAAACTGGCCACCAAGTTGACGTTTTAATTTGTACTATTTTTGGACAGTTTTGCGATGCCAACTTCGCGGGTTCGTATCTTCGTCGTCGCAGATCCGTTTTGTGCGCTACCAGTTCCGATGCATAGCTGGTATAACCCTCTTCCTGCCCCCTTTAGATTTCATTTCAGTTTGAGCTTGTTAGGTCGGTCGAATTCGACGCCAAAGTTGGTCGTTCGAATTCTTAGTATTGCACTTGTAAAATTCCATTTTTGAACCCGGGACTCCGGATTCAATTTCTGACACCACCAGTAGACTTGTGGCGTCGTTCTGGCATGTTTTCATATAAAGTTTGCTTGATTTGGGGAACGTGGGCCCTGGCACGCATTTCGGTGCAAAGCGGGTCCCACTTTCTGAGTCAACGGGTCATTTTGAGTTCGGCTCATCGGAATCCAATTCCGGATATACCGTTGAGTTCGTATCATCATTCTGGACTCATTGACATATAATTTGCTGAGTTTTGAGGACATTAGCTCCGACACGCTTTTTCGTGCAAATCGGAATTTCAATGTCCTGGTCAACGGACCAATTTGAGATCGGGTCAACGGAATCCAATTCTGGATATACCGTTGGGTTCGTATCGTTATTCTGGATTTGTGGACATATAATTTGTTAGGTTTTGTGCACTTTTATTTTGGCACATTTTTCGGTGTAAAGTGGGTCCGACACGGACACCATTTTGGCCCAAAATTACCTTTTTGCCCCTGTGTCCAAATTGGACTTATGGACAGGCTATTCAAGCTGATTTGACCATTTTGGACACGTTGGTGATGGTTGTTTCACCATCCGACAACATCTGTAGGTTTCACCATATTATTATAATCTTTCTCCTTTTGTGGTGATCCATCGATTCCAGTGATTTCACATCCACTGAAATTGAATGTGTTGACCCTGTAGATGTTTGTAGAGACTAGCTTTGATCCAGTTTGACCATGGTTGACTACTTTGACTGAACGTCGAAGTAGAGTCAACATTTGACCTAGGTTAGACTGGTTTTGACCTTGGTTGACCACAGTTGACTATTTTGACCAAAGTCAACCGGAAGTCAACCGTAGCATAAAATTGATTGAAATTGGACCAAAGTTGATCAGTTGACCCAAAGTCAAATGTTAGTCAACGTTAGTCAAGTTTGACCTAAAGTTGACCTAGGGTTGACCAGAGTTGACCAGAGTTGACCGAAAGTCAACTGTAAGTCAACCCTTGACTTAGATTGACCTAGTTGACTTAGTATGACTTGATTTTACTTCCAAACCCTTATATTGATACAGTATTCCACCTATAGGTCCTCGAGGCACTGTTCTTGGACCAGTTGACATATTCCACCAGATCTCAGGTGAGTACATTCTCTGATAATATTTCTGTTTTATGATATCGTCTATGTTTCTTGTATTTAGTGTAGATACCCTTGTTCTCTTGACACATTATTCACACGAATTGGTATTTCCCTGGATCCCGTCATGAGATGTTATTCCTCGCTCTCCTTGGTATATCTTGTGCAAGTCTTTCTTGTTCCTTGTGCAATTGTATAGACACGATTCCTGCGAAGGCTAGCTACCCTCTCAGAGAATCGCGTGTCATGGTTGGATCCACTATACTAGTCGGAGACGGGGAGTATTAGTGTAGATGTGTGGTCAATACCCGCCTTGTATATCTTGTGAACCTTGTGAATGCCAATCATACACCCCACGTATGGTTGGCTAGATCATGACCTTGTGCAGACCCAAGCCGGCCACATGTTGTAGCTAGTACTCACGCACTTAGACAGATGATTCTTGAATTCTTGTACATGCCATGATCAGTTTTACTTGCCTTTTTCTAGCTCTAGATTTACAGCTTACCTTGCCATGATACTCACATGTACATTTCATGATTTCTTGTATATTCTCTCTATCTACTGCTACATGTTCAATATCGTCTAATTAGAACTGTTATTTGAGATTTGTGCTCGTTCCAACCTGACTGGATATGTTGACAAAATTTTAGGAGTAGTTGTGCCCTCAGTATTTGGACTTCATGATGTTGCTAGCTGAGGTGGATCTCACTATTCTTCTATGTGAGTTGCCTGGTAGTTATCCTTAGTTAGTTTTGTTGTTCATTCTTTATTTTCCTGTCTTATGATCCTTGTAGATTATAGTTGTTCTAGTGATATTGTTATTATTTCTTGTCTTATCTTCCTTAGTTTTCTTGATGTGACATGAGTACATTTCTAGTTATGGATCTTTAGATGTTGTAGTTAGTATAGTATACTTGACAGCGTTCTACCGCCGATACCGCGGCGTAGGCTGGGCGTGGCCTACGTATTCGTACCCGTATATCCGGGTGCGGGTCGTGACACATTTTTAGTGGTGGCCCATGCAGGTCAGTCTTTGCAATTAATGCGAAGTCGTGGTAGTACTTGAGCTTATCTGTACTACTGCGAGCCTGCCCTAGGATTAAGGTAGAGTAATGGAATATTTTAGGATTTGGTACTCAGTCACATATTAGGAACTCTTGATAGATTCTAGGGATGACCCCTGGAAATCTAATTTCGAAAACTCTTCGAATCTATTCCCATTCGTTTCTATCCGTCCTGATTCCTGAGATATCTCTCAGTTATCGTACTTTATTATTCGTTGGGATGAGTTGGTGGACCCCAGAGGGAACGTATAAGTTGAACTTGTATATCATCTAGGTTGGGAAGAGAATATGATTTACCAACGTCGTATCATGGTCGAGGTTTGTTTTAGATTATATTCCACCATTTTTTATCTTGACCTAGGTAGTACCTTCGGGACTTTTCCTGATATTTTCCTCTGAACCCTATCTCGGAAGTTGTTTCCGTTGTTTCTATTAACTTACCCTTGACTTGTTGTTGAATTTTAAATCTTAATATTCGTTGTTGACCCTTGATTTTGTTTTGGATAATTCTTTTAAGAATTGAGTTAAGATATCCTGATAAACATATTTTGGACGAGGACAGTGAGAACAGTAAGTGTCTACTTTATTTATGGAGTTTAGAATTGATCGCAGTCATATTAGCTAGCGAGACAAGGACATGGAGCCTGATTTGGATATACTATCCTAGTTATGTCATTTAGATTCTCTTGCAGCCATACCAGTTGGCGTGGTAAGGAATCTAGATGACATGATTATAGGGTGTATACCATAGTTATGGACTTCATTGTTTATTACCGCTATGCTTACTGGCGTGGCGAGAATTCTGGCAACATAATTTGGGATAGACGTATATGATTATCAGGTCGTATCTTAAATTGATTCACTTCTTTTACCAATTGAGCAAGATAATTCCTACCATTATTTCTTGTTTATCATTATTTTCTCTCCCATCGTATGATGATTTCCTCATCTTGCCATCATTTCCTTTGACTAGTTTAGCTATGTCTTGATTATACAAATCAACTATCTCATATCTGTATCTGTCATCTATACTTGAAAACTCTGAAAATTTTGAAATGTTTATATCTCAATTGTTTCTAAAATTTTAATACTATTAAGATTTTGATTCCCTTCTGTCCATGACCAATCAATTTTGGTCATCTTGTTTATCGTGCCAAAGAGTCTTGGTTGCTGACTAGACTCTAGATGACTTCAAATTCCTTGTGACTTGGGTTCCTTCCTAAATTGTGCTTTTAGAACCTTGATTTCGAATTCATGATTTTATCGTCTTTCATAACTGAACTTGGATCTTGATCATGCTTATGTGACCTATAATCTGATTTCTATCAAATCTATCTCTCAATCGTGTTATTCTCAAAAAAAAAATTTCTCTCCATTTGCTTCTCTTAGCCCTGTTTTAGATCATGACTATCCAACTTTGATTTTCATGATCTTGATAATATTAACCCTCAAATTGTGCCCCAACAACTTGACTTATTTTGAAATCATGCACATATGATTTTTGTTCGTATCATGATTCTATCGTGCCAAATCCCTCTTCGTGCCTGAACAGTTGCGAATCGATTATCTTGATCGTGCAAAACTCGTCATTCTTGGATCGTACCTAAAATATTGCCTAAATCTTCTATCATGTTTTAACCCCCACTACCAACCTTTAATTTCGAGGACGAAATTTTTATAAGGTGGGTAGGATTGTAAGCCCCTGAATTTAGGACTTATTTTTTTTTCAATTTTATAATTCAATTATTGTAATAGATATTATTATTTGATTAAATGCTCTTTTCCATGCCTTTGATATTTGGAGTGTCAGGGATGTTCATCTCCGGAAACTTTCTTCATGAGTTTTGTAGTGGACAGGATTACCTTTATTTTGGTATATCGTGTCCCACTCGAACTTGTTCTCTTGTACTCTTTTTGCTTCGCGCAAGTTCGGGTCAATATTAGACCATTTAATTATTAATTGAATTCCCACTCTTTTTCTTGATCATCATACGCGCGTTACCATGACTTTTAATTTAGGAGCACCAGACTAGTCATTTTCTCGAAACCAACTTGTCATATTTGATCTACTCGAGACGCTCTTCACCCATGACCTTCGTGTCCCACTCAAACACTCCATTTTGTGCTTCATTTTCTTCGCACAACTTTCGGGTCAATTTAGGCCAATTAATTATCTACCGTAAAACCTGATTTATTTTTCCAATTTAATTTTGGGCCCCGATATCGACCCAACATAGTCGACCCCAAATAAGGACATGACCCACACGAAGCCTACTACCCGCCTGATACTTGTGTCCCATTTATTTGAGCCCCCGCATGCTACTTATTTACCCATGATTATAAATACCCATTTTAATTCAATTATTGCCTCCTATCCGATTTTGGCCCGACCCGGCTCGACCGAACCCGAACCCAAGCTCCATGTTGTCCTCTCGTGACTACCCGAACATCCCACATAATTTCCCTATTTTCCCTATTTTAAATATTTTATTTTCTCTCTCTCTATTATATATATACATATATATATAATACTCTCTATCTCTCTCTAGATTTAAATCCTCACATCACACTCTCTCCACACACACAAAATCACCACCCCCCCATGTGGTCAGCCGACCTCACACTCTCTCCATTTTTTTCTCTCCCCTCTCTATCTATTAATATCTCTTCCTCTTTTTATAATATATATACACATACACATATATTGTATATATATAATCCCACTCTCTCTTCACTTGTACACAAACACACACACAACCCACACATTACAGCAAACCCCCCTCCCATGCTGTACACGAACACCCCCCCCCATCTCTCTCTACTTTCTTCTCTCATTAATATCTCACTCTTTCTCTCTATTCTCACCCTCTCTCATTTTATACACACAACACCCACACAAACCTCTCCTTCCTTCACTCGGCCACACTCCCCACCCCCATGGCTGCCGACCACCACCACCATCGTGAGCTCACCACCACCTCCTCCATCTTCTTCTCCTCCTCCTCCTCCATTATCATCATCATCAAGTTCTTCAACACCAACATCATCATCCTCACCATCACCATTATTTTTCCATCTCCTCTACCATTTAAACCAACCACACACCACACACCACCACCACCGCCGACGTGCCCAGTCAGGCCGGGCACCACCGTCGCAACCGCCGCGCTAGACCAGCGCAGCGCACGAGCGCGGCAGCAGCAGCTGCACAAACCGCAGCAGCGGGCGCGCGCGGCAGCAGCCTTGCCGGCCAACCGCGCGCCGCCGCGGCCGCCGCCGGGGTCGGCCCCCCTTGGCCGGGCGCACCCCCGGGCAGGCCCCCGTGGCGCGTCCCATCTTCTTCGGCACGAGAAACGCCCTATTCGTGCGTTTTGCACGGAATCCCGGCATGACGCACGCGGGATCAAGGCTGAAAGTTCGCTCCGGGACAGCAACTTCGTACACGTTTTTCGGGAAATTCGACCGTTGGATCGGCAATTTCTTCGCTCTGTCTCAATCTCGGTATATCCACCTTCACTCCTGTCAATTTCGTCCGTTAATTTGTCATTTGATACCTCAAAACTGGCCACCAAGTTGACGTTTTAATTTGTACTATTTTTGGACAGTTTTACGACGCCAACTTCGCGGGTTCGTATCTTCATCGTCGTAGCTCCGTTTTGCGCGCTACCAGTTCCGGTGCACAGCTGGTATAACCCTCTTCCTGCCCCCTTTAGATTTCATTTCAGTTTGAGCTTGTTAGGTCGGTCGAATTCGACGCCAATGTTGGCCGTTCGAATTCTTAGTTTTGCACTTGTAAAATTCCATTTTTGAACCCGGAACTCCGAATTCAATTTTTGACACCACCAGTAGACTCGTAGCGTCGTTCTGGCATGTTTTCATATAAAGTTTGCTTGATTTGGGGAACGTGGGCCCTGGCACACATTTCGGTGCAAAGCGGGTCCCACTTTCTGAGTCAACGGGTCATTTTGAGTTCGGCTCATCGGAATCCAATTCCGGATATACCATTGAGTTCGTATCGTCATTCTGGACTCATTGACATATAATTTGCTGAGTTTTGAGGACATTAGCTCCGACACGCTTTTTCGTGCAAATCAGAATTTCAATGTCCTCGTCAACGGACCAATTTGAGATCGGGTCAACGGAATCCAATTCTGGATATACCGTTGGGTTCGTATCGTCATTCTGGATTTGTGGACATATAATTTGTTAGATTTTGTGCACTTTTATTTTGGCACATTTTTCCGTGCAAAGTGGGTCCGACACGGACACCATTTTGGCCCAAAATTACCTTTTTGCCCCTGTGTCCAAATTGGACTTATGGACAGGCTATTCTAGCTGATTTGACCATTCTGGACACGTTGGTGATGGTTGTTTCACCATCCGACAACATCTGTAGGTTTCACCATATTATTATAATCTTTCTCCTTTTGTGGTGATCCATCGATTCCAGTGATTTCACATCCACTGAAATTGAATGTGTTGACCCTGTAGATGTTTGTAGAGACTAGCTTTGACCCAGTTTGACCATGGTTGACTACTTTGACTGAACGTCGAAGTAGAGTCAACATTTGACCTAGGTTAGACTGGTTTTGACCTTGGTTGACCACAGTTGACTATTTTGACCAAAGTCAACCGGAAGTCAACCGTAGCATAAAATTGATTGGAACTGGACCAAAGTTGATCAGTTGACCCAAAGTCAACTGTTATTCAACGTTAGTCAAGTTTGACCTAAAGTTGACCTAGGGTTGACCAGAGTTGACCAGTTGACCGAAAGTCAACTGTAAGTCAACCCTTGACTTAGATTGACCTAGTTGACTTAGTATGACTTGATTTTACTTCCAAACCCTTATATTGATACAGTATTCCACCTATAGGTCCTCGAGGCACTGTTCTTGGACCAGTTGACATATTCCACCAGATCTCAGGCGAGTACATTCTCTGATAATATTTCTGTTTTATGATATCGTCTATGTTTCTTGTATTTAGTGTAGATACCCTTGTTCTCTTGACACATTGTTCACACGGATTGGTATTTCCCTGGATCCCGTCATGAGATGTTATTCCTCGCTCTCCTTGGTATATCTTGTGCAAGTCTTTCTTGTTCCTTGTGCATTGTATAGACACGATTCCTGCGAAGGCTAGCTACCCTCTCAGAGAATCGCGTGTCATGATGTGTCATGGTTGGATCCACTATACTAGTCGGGGACGGGGAGTATTAGTGTAGATGTGTGGTCAATACCCGCCTTGTATATCTTGTGAACCTTGTGAATGCCAATCATACACCCCACGTATGGTTGGCTAGATCATGACCTTGTGCAGACCCAAGCCAGCCACATGTTGTAGCTAGTACTCACGCACTTAGACAGATGATTCTTGAATTCTTGTACATGCCATGATCAGTTTTACTTGCCTTGTTCTAGCTCTAGATTTACAGCTTACCTTGCCATGATACTCACATGTACATTTCATGATTTCTTGTATATTCTCTCTATCTACTGCTACATGTTCAATATCGTCTAAATAGAACTGTTATTTGAGATTTGTGCTCGTTCCATCCTGACTGGATATGTTGACAAAATTTTAGGAGTAGTTGTGCCCTCAGTATTTGGACTTCATGATGTTGCTAGCTGAGGTGGATCTCACTATTCTTCTATGTGAGTTGCCTGGTAGTTATCCTTAGTTAGTTTTGTTGTTCATTCTTTATTTTCCTGTCTTATGATCCTTGTAGATTATAGTTGTTCTAGTGATATTGTTATTATTTCTTGTCTTATCTTCCTTAGTTTTCGTGATGTGACATGAGTATATTTCTAGTTATGGATCTTTAGATGTTGTAGTTAGTATAGTATACTCGACAGCGTTCTACCGCCGATACCGCGGCGTAGGCTGGGCGTGGCCCACGTATTCGTACCCGTATATCCGGCTGCGGGTCGTGACAGCAACTCTACAACGATACCCGTGCGGCTAGGTTGTAGGTTTTACATAGCGTAATGCAACAATCAAGTCTAACCACGGAGTAATCATGCCTTGACCATAAAGTACACATGCTATTTTTGAAAAATAGATAAATAAATAAATAATTTGAAGCCTGCATGTGCCTGCATGTCAATATTCGGGATCAGCCAGTCGATTGCAATAGTTCATTACATGAACGTGTCTCATTCATTTCATTCAATAAGACGACTAGCCAGTCTCTTAGTTCCAACTAGGAACGCATGATCAATTTTAATCAAGATAACCATTACCATCAATGGTGACAAGGCATGAAAGTCAATTAGTATTACATGGGATCGAGTCTATAATTCTCAAGGTTAAGTTTCAGTCATACTGGGTATCCATGGATCAATCAGGACACAAGGCGCATTCCACATAACAATCCATATTAAATGAATAAGTTATAGAGCAAATAGTAACACCCAGGTTAGAAAGTCACGACAACAAGTCCAGGCTAAGGCCAACAAGTCACGCCAAGTCCAGCAGGTTGGAGTGAGCGTGTAACAGCGTGAGCGTGAAAAAGTAATTCACGCTGGCACGCACAGTGTGAGCGTGAAGGGAAATTCACGCACTCATAAGTGAGCGTGAAGAATGATAAGAAATTCACGCACGCTCAAGTGAGCATGAAAAGGTGATAAGAAATTCATGTACGAACGCAAGACGTGAGCGTAACTCAAAATTCACGCACGCTCATGAGAACGTGAGCGTGACTAAAAATTCACGCAGACACGTAAGAACGTATGCGTGACTAAAAATCCACGCACGCTCATGAGAACGTGTACATGACTAAAATTCCACGCACGCTCATGAGAACGTGTGCGTGACTAAAAATCTACGCTAACATGTAAGAACATGAGCGTGACTCAAAATCCACGCAGACACGTAAGAACGTGTGCGTGACTAAAAATCCACGCTAACATGTAAGAACATGAGCGTGACTCAAAATCCACGCAGACACGTAAGAACGTGTGCGTGACTAAGCCTTCGTCCCAAGCCAGAAATGAAGTTCCCAGCCAGAAAGCACGCCAGGTTGGAAGATCAAAACCCATGAACAATCGAGAATATAACAACTTAGATCTAGGAGAAACCAGCCAAAGAAATTAAAAATGCCAAGTAGTAAACTCTCTCAGGATCATGAGAGGAAGAATAATGAACCATAAAAATAGTTCTCCAAGCAAGAAGCAAGATTGCACTTGCCTGCTGCTGCTGCTGGTAGGTGGAGAAGTGATGAGAGGAAGAAGAAGAAGTAATGGTAAAGAATGAGAGTTATGAGGAGAGAGAATGAGATGGAAGCTTTAAATAGGAATGATGGTGGTAGGTGGGGTTATTGGGTCGGGTTTGATCGGGCCCAACCAAGGCCAACCCGAAAGCAAAGAGAGGTTAAAAAGCAGAAAATAAACGCAGGAAATAAATTGCAGGAATAAAATTGCAGGAATAAAATGCAGGTAATTAATTAACATGAAAAATTAAAGAGCAGATAATTAATTAACATAAAAAATTAAAGAGCAGATAATTAATTAACATGAACTTATAGGAATTTAAATACAGGATAATACATGATAAATACTTAAATAAATATACATGAATTGCACATGTATAAAAATACGCATTGTTGGAACGGGGAGTGACATCTCTACCCACCTTAGAAAAATTCCGTCCTCGGAATTTCAAATCCAAACAGGTAGAAATATCGGAGCTAAACTAATACAAGCAATTCTAGTGAGCAAGCAATCATTTTACCATGTCAAAAGCAAGTACTATATATGTAAATTCATCAATCCATGATATCAAGTAGCTCTACCCATAAGGTGATAAGCATGAAGAATCAGGACAATCAAGGTATACAGAAAGAGATATACCTTGTGAGTCAAACAGGTGTGGATACCGTGATCGGATATCATCCTCACGTTCCCACGTTGACTCTCCCAAGGAGTGATGACCCCAAGCAATACGGACAAGACTAATTGTTCGGTTCTTGAGTATCTTCTCTCTTCGGTCCAAAATGGACACAGGCTGTTCCTCGTAAGACAGGTTGGTACCAACAACCAGCTCAGAATGATCGAGGATATGACTTGGGTCCGATACATACCTACGTAATTGAGATACATGAAACACGTCATGCACCTCTCGTAACGAAGGTGGGAGGGATAAACGATAAGCAACATCGCCTATCCGATCAAGGATAACAAATGGGCCCACATACCGCGGACTCAATTTCCCGCGAACGCCAAATCTAATGACCCCACGAGTAGGTGAGATTCACAAGAATACGTGGTCCCCAATAGAGAACTCTAACGGCCTACGATGCTGGTCCGCCCAATGACGATGTCGGTCCTGCGCAACTCGAAGTCGCTCTCTAATTCCCTTAATCACTTCAACCGTCTGAACAATCATTTCTGGGCCTAACATTTTCCTCTCTTCGATATCATCCCATGCAAGCGGTGACCTGCACTTCTTACCATATAGTGCTTCGAATGGTGCCATCTGGATACTGGCTTGATAACTATTGTTATATGAGAACTCGACTAAGTGCAGGTGACTCTCCCAAGACCCTCCAAAATCTAGAGTGCAAGCTCGCAACATATCTTCTAAAGTCTGAATCATTCTTTCTGATTGCCCAACCGTCTGCGGATGGTAAGCCATACTAAATCTTAACTTGGTACCCAGACTATGATGTAAGCTCTTCCAGAAATGTGATATAAAGTGGGTATCTCGATCTGACATAATACTGACAGGGACTCCATGCTGCCTGATTATCTGTTGCATATACAACTCTGCCAACTTTTCTGTAGATTGTCCGACTCTGAAAGGAAGAAAGTGTGCTACCTTCGTAAGTCTGTCCACTATTACCCAAATAGCGTCCTTACCACTTGGTGATCTCGGTAAACCGGTCACAAAGTCCATTGTAATATGCTCCCATTTCCATTCTGGAATAGGAAGCGGTTGCAATAATCCAGCTGGCCTCTGCTGTTCTGCCTTCACTTGCTGACATACCAAGCAACAGGAAACAAATCTAGCTATCTCCCTCTTCATCCCGTTCCACCAGAAGAGCTGTTTGATATCTTGGTACATCTTGGTCCCTCCAGGATGAATAGAATACTGAGAACTGTGAGCTTCTGCCATAACCTCCTGTCTGATATCTCCACTAGGCACACATAGACGTGATCCAAACCTAAGTATACCATCTTCATGAATTCTCATCTCCTTCCTGAGTCCTGACTCATATTCTGTCCTAAGCTTCTGAATCCTTGGGTCTTGTGCCTGAGCTGCCTTGATCCTGCCTACCAAGTCAGATTGAACTTTCAGACTTGTTAGAACTCCTACATCACTAGGAAGTATAACTTCGATGCCCATCTCCTGAAGGTCTTCTAAGATATGCCTCTGTGTTGTTAACATAAATACGCCGCCTCTCCTTCTAAGAGCGTCTGCTACTACATTCGCCTTGCCTGGATGATACTGAAGCTCCACGTCATAATCCTTGATCAACTCCAACCATCTTCTCTACCTCATGTTCAGCTCCTTCTGAGTAAAGATGTACTTCAGACTTTTGTGGTCTGTATACATGTCCACTCGGTCACCATATAAGTAATACCTCCATAGCTTCAGAGCAAACACTACTGCCGCTAACTCCAAATCATGAGTTGGATAATTCTTCTAGTGGTCCCGAAGCTGCCTAGATGCATACACTATCACCTTTCCATGTTGCATAAGGACACATCCAAGTCCTTTACCTGACGCATCACAATATACTGTAAAACCTTCGGGTCCAACTGGTAATGTAAGAATAGGTGCTGATATCAACTTCTGCTTCAAAGTCTCAAATGATGCATGACATTCTGCCGACCAAACAAATGGTACATCCTTCGGGGTCAAGCGGATCATGGGTGCTGAAAGCCTTACAAAGTCTGACACAAACCTTCTGTAATATCCTGCCAATCCTAAGAAACTCTGCACATCTGCTACGATCTTGGGTACTGGCCAACTCTCTACTGCTTCTACCTTATTGGGATCTACTGCTACTCCAGCTCCTGATATGATATGATCCAAAAATGAAATGTGATCCGTCCAGAACTCACACTTGCTGAGCTTGGCATACAACTGGTTCTCTCTCAGAACCTGTAACACTTTTCTGAGGTGTCTTCATGCTCCTCTTCACTAGCAGAGTATACGAGAATGTCGTCAAGAAATACAACGACAAACTGGTCTAAGTATGGCATGAAGATACGATTCATCAAATCCATGAATATTACTGGAGCATTGGTCAAACCAAACGGCATTACTAAGAATTCATAATGCCCATACTTTGACCTGAACGCTGTCTTGGGAATATCTTCCTTCCGAACCCTCACCTGATGGTACCCTGAACGAAGATCTATCTTGGAGAAAACTCTAGCTTTGCTCAACTGATCAAATAAGTCGTCGATCCTGGGTAATGGATACTTGTTCTTTACTGTTGCTGCGTTAAGCTTCCTGTAGTCAATGCACAATCTGGATGACCCATCCTTCTTCCCTACAAGTACCACTGGTGCTGTCCATGGCGATATGTTAGCTTGGATGAACTTCTTCTCCTTCAGTTCCTCTATATGCTGGTATACCTTGGCCTGCTCTGAATCCGCCATTCTGTAAACTCGATCTGATATCGGTTTAGTTCCTGGTGCCAATTCTATAATGAACTCAATATCTCTAACCGGTGGTAGAACTGGAAGTTCTTCAGGAAATACGTCTAGAAATTCTTCAACTACCTTCGAAATCTGAACTTCTTCCATTGCCGTTATTACTCCCTGCTCTAGCTGAGTTGCCTCTGATCTGACTAAGGTGAATCTCTCCATGCCTAGAATATCAAAAGATACACTCCCTCTACGACAATCTATTGTCGCATGACTGTCTTTCAGCCAGTCCATGCCTAAGATAACGTCGAAATTTCCAACAGAAAATTCTATCAACCGGGCGGGTAAGGAATGCCCGCAAACTACAATGCTACATGCTAGAATAACTCTACCAACTCCTACGAGACCATTACCAGTGAGTATATTCAACCTCCCTGGCAATGCCTCGAACTCCATCCCTAGTCGTGTCGCAAATTGTGCAGATATAAATGAATGGGATGCTCCCGAATTAAACAATGCTACTGCGGGATATGAGGCGACGAGAATGTTACCTTCCACAATATCTTCCGATGCCAATGCCTCCTCCAAGGACAGAGTGAATGCTTGCCCTCGACCTTCTTGCTGATTTTCATACTGCGGCCTAGCCTGATGCTGCTGCTGGCCCCTTCCTTGATGATGCTGGGGTGGTCTATGCTGGTGTTGCTGCATCGGCGGCCCCTGCTGCTGAAACATCTGAGCCTGCGGTATAAACGGACGTTGTGCCAACGGCCTTACTGCCACCGCTGGTCCTCGATACTGGCCTGCCCCTGCTGCTGGCAGAGCAGAAAACTGCTGCCCTGGTCCTCCTGACCTCGAATTCATGGGACATGTGGTAACCCGATGGTCTGGATTTCCACATATCAGACACTGTCCATTCAATGTCCGACACACATCTCTAGTGTGCCCCATCTTCCCACAATAAGTACAGCCCGCCAGGGGTTGCTGGTTCTTCCTCTGTTGCTGTTGCTGCTGCCTCGGTAGTGGTGCTGGTCCTCGTATCGCTACATCGTGGATACAAATGCCAGTGGATGGTACTGTTGTTCGGGGCGCTGCTCCCCCTCCTCCTTCAATCTGACTGTGGGATCTCTTCTGACCCCCAGTCCTCACCGTAAGCCTCTGAATGGTGATCTCATGCCTTCGAGTCGCCGTCAATACTTCATCAAAAGTTTGGTAATTGTGCCCCTCTATCAATTGTAAGAGTTCAAGATGGAACCCTTGCTGAAACCTCATGGCCCTCTGGCTCTCTGTTGCTACCATCTCTGGGGCGAATCTACTCAATCTGTAGAACTCTGCTGCATAAGCATCTACAGTCTTGCCGGCCTGTCTGAGGTTGATAAATTTCTGTTGTAGCTCAAACTGCGCCACAACTCCATAGTACTTTGTTTTGAATCTGGCAGTAAAATCGTACCAAGCCACAGGACGCCTGATGCCCACTTCCTCTGATTCCCACCAATCACGTGCGAGATCCTGAAGTAACAACTTCACTAGATCCACACGTTCTTCTGCCGGTACCTTAGCTGCTGTCAGAATAGCCTCCATATCCTTAAGCCATGCATCTGCTGAGATGGCATCCTCCGTGCCCTCGAAACGGCGGGGGTTGTACTTACAAAACCTGGCTGATGCTCCTGAATCAGTCCTCACTCCTCTTTCCAAAGCCGTCTGCAGTCCTTGGTTGAGCAACACATTCTGCTCTTGTAGCTGAGTGTGCATGCGCTGCTGGGCCAACATCTGATGTTGCTGAGTAGCCATCATTCCTCTCTTGATCTCCAGAAGGGCTGGTGTGTCCACTTGGGTAGGTGGAACTGTCGGTGGTAGTGGAACATCCGGATACTGCGATCCAGCTGCTGCTTCCACTATCACTTCTTCCTGGGTTCCCTCCTGAGGTGAGACTGGCCCTTGTTGCTGACCAACAGGGTCAGGTTGTCCATGTTGCCCCTGCTGTTGTCCAGTCCTGGCAGATACGGACGAAGTGCCCCTAAGAAAAGGAACAAGAGAACAATCAAACAACCGGACATGAGGGATCAATGAAGTCAAAGGATACCGAAATGTCAAGCAAGGGTTGAGAATAACGAATCATGAGATCAAGGGGGAACACGTGTGATTGAGACATCCTATAAATCAAAACACCCCACAAGTCTGAAATCAGACCTGCATGGGCCACCACTAAAACGTTGTCACGCCCCAGAACCAGAATACTGGAGAGCGGGGGAATGACTCAGCCAGCTACGTATTATGGGTAGATGAATACCGTATAATACGATCAATGCTGTCTAACCAGACGAGGGGGTGTATACTACATGAAAGTCTAACTATGGTCACTTCACATCTATTGTCTCAATTGTTCAAACAAGAAACAGTAATAGAGAACATGTAAGATAAAGCAGTAAGGCGTCCCAAACGCTCAGTCAAAATATTTTCGAGATCTGGCTTTACAAAACATAGCCAGATGGTATAGTAACATACACACAATTGTTATCAGCTGCAGTCTGACTTAATTACAATTATGTAAAAGTAAGTACAAGACAATCCGACTAACATGTCAGTGCCAAACGGCTAAGTATGAAGTAAATAACAAAACGAGTGGTGAAGTAAGGAACCCACTCGAGTCCTCCTGCGATCATTCCTCTAGTATTGACCATCTTGGAGGTAGAAGTAAGCTGGATCCTCGGGGACCGGCTCTAAATCTGGCCATACAAAACCAGAGAGGTTAGACCTCTAATAGTAAGTACCACAAGGAAGGACGATATGAAGGATTAAACCAGTAAGTAAGAGAATATAATAATAGATCTCTGCTTTCCACTAGGATTCACATAACATCACGACACTTCGAACCAACCTCCCAACCAAACAAGGACAGAAGTTGGCCCGTCATGTCCTGACATTCTGATCATCTCAGTTAGGCAACAGAGTAGGTATAGTACACAAACAAATCATCTTGAACGGCCAATCAACTACTACGGCTTGCTATTGTGAGTCCCAAGTTATCCTGGAATTATACAATTAGGGATTCCTCAGTTCTTACTATGTACGAGCAAGGCTAGTCTATCCAATCAATCAATTGCGCCAATCATATAATTAGACGAGTCCCAGAGGGACACCCGTCGTTAATATAGCGTGTACAATAATATAAGCAGATACCGTTCCCTGCCCGTGTGACAGATTTACAGTATCTGTGGGAACCAGCCGACCCGTCGGGCACTACTAGTCCCAAGGGGGCTGCCATGTAAGAACTCGGGAATCCATTCTCTCCATGCCATCATTATTTTATTTAACTTAATAGTCCCTACGTTGAGTGAAGTCCCATGCCGTGGATCATGGTCATTCAAATGAGTACTTTTGTACGGGGTACGATATGCGCAACTCTACAACGATACCCGTGCGGCTAGGTTGTAGGTTTTACATAGCGTAATGCAACAATCAAGTCTAACCACGAAGTAATCATGCCTTGACCATAAAGTACACATGCTGTTTTTGAAAAATAGATAAATAAATAAATAAATAATTTGAAGCCTGCATGTGCCTGCATGTCAATATTCGGGATCAGCCAGTCGATTGCAATAGTTCATTACATGAACGTGTCTCATTCATTTCATTCAATAAGACGACTAGCCAGTCTCTTAGTTCCAACTAGGAACGCATGATCAATTTTATTCAAGATAACCATTATTATCAATGGTGACAAGGCATGAAAGTCAATTAGTATTACATGGGGTTGAGTCTATAATTCTCAAGGTTAAGTTCCAATCATACTGGGTATCCATGGATCAATCAGGACACAAGGCACATTCCACATAACAATCCCTTAACAATATTAACATGTCATGATTTTATCAAGTTCATGCCAAAAGGCGTAAGGATATAGTAGAAGAATTATCATGCCATCATTAAATGAATAAGTTATAGAGCAAATAGTAACACCCAGGTTAGAAAGTCACGACAACAAGTCTAGGCTAAGGCCAACAAGTCACGCCAAGTCCAGCAGGTTGGAGTGAGCGTGTAACAGCGTGAGCGTAAAAAAGTAATTCACGCAGGCACGTACAGTGTGAGCGTGAAGGGAAATTCACGCACTCATAAGTGAGCGTGAAGAATGATAAGAAATTCACGCACGCTCAAGTGAGCGTGAAAAGGTGACAAGAAATTCACGCACGAACGCAAGACGTGAGCGTAACTCAAAATTCACGCACGCTCATGAAAACGTGAGCGTGACTAAAAATCCACGCAGACACGTAAGAACGTGTGCGTGACTAAAAATCCACGCACGCTCATGAGAACGTGTGCATGACTAAAAATCTACGCACGCTCATGAGAACGTGTGCGTGACTAAAAATCCACGCACGCTCATGAGAACGTGTGCATGACTAAAAATCCACGCTAACATGTAAGAACATGAGCTTGACTCAAAATCCACGCAGACACGTAAGAACGTATGCGTGACTAAAAATCCACGCTAACATGTAAGAACATGAGCGTGACTCAAAATCCACACAGACACGTAAGAACGTGTGCGTGACTAAGCCTTCATCCCAAGCCAGAAATGAAGTTCCCAGCCAGAAAGCACGCCAGGTTGGGAGATCAAAACCCATGAACAACCGAGAATATAACAACTTAGATCTAGGAGAAACCAGCCAAAGAAATCAAAAATGCCAAGTAGTAAACTCTCTCAGGATCATGAGAGGAAGAATAATGAACCATAAAAATGGTTCTCCAAACAAGAAGCAAGATTGCACTTGCCTGCTGCTGCTGCTGGTAGGTGGAGAAGTGATGAGAGGAAGAAGAAGAAGTAATGGTGAAGAATGAGAGTTATGAGGAGAGAGAATGAGATGGAAGCTTTAAATAGAAAGGATGGTGGTAGGTGGGGTTATTGGGTCGGGTTTGATCGGGCCCAACCAAGGCCAACCCGAAAGCAAAGAGAGGTTAAAAAGCAGAAAATAAACGCAGGAAATAAATTACAGGAATAAAATTACGGGAATAAAATGCAGGTAATTAATTAACATAAAAAATTAAAGAGCAGATAATTAATTAACATGAACTTATAGGAATTTAAATACAGGATAATACATGATAAATACTTAAATAAATATACATGAATTGTACATGTATAAAAATATGCATTCTTGGAACGGGGAGTGACAAACGACTTGCTCGAAATTTTGCTCAATCGAGACAACTCCTCGCTCAGGTGGGTGACTTTGGTGAACTTGCCTCAGCTTGGCCTTCACACTAATAAATGAATGTTTTCAATTGCACTGAGTAGGTATGCTGATAAAAGAGACGAACCCACATAGCTAAAGGAAATAGTCCCGCTTGGAGTCAAATGTGTATAGAACATGGAATGGTTAAATTATTGCCTAGATATCACTCTACGATGGTTTTCAAAGTTGGCACTTGGTCTTTTGAGCCCACATGTTGAGTTAGACAAAGTTATGCCACGGGCTAACAAAGTCATAGCAGGCACGGTCCCACAATTTCTACGACTTATTATAGCCACACAATCCCACAATCTCAGGGTTCGCCATATAGAGTATGACTTGGGTGGGTAATGTCTCACAGAACATGCTTGTTCAAGTTGACTTAAGTAGGAGGGCTATCAAGTAGTCGTCCCTGAGTTTGAGTCAAAATGATATGGTAATATGAAAAGTTATCGGAATCGGTAGTCGTCGAGGCAGTCTCCGAATCGTGGAGCTGCATAAAGATATAAAGATGAGATGAAAAATGGTCTTACAAGTACGTCATATTGATTAGAGTCTTGCATGGTTATGGACAACTTGTGCACAAGGTTTCGTTCCTCGAACAATTTTCAGGACATCGAAATTGATTCGTACCTAGGGGGAACAAGTTTGCCGTATCCAACATAGTGGCACGGGGCATTATGGAGCGGCTCGACTCCGAAATGCTTGCTAATTCGGAGCGTTCAGTGGGGCTAGCTACATTGTACTGAATGATCGTCGTCTAACCCATCAATATCCAAAATGGCTTGAATTGCCGATGACCCTTTCATATAGATGAGTCGGTGTGCTGAGTGGAAATCCACATGCACGGTATTGGTTGAGTCACATGAAGTGTAAGCATGACACGAATTAATCAAAGAAATGAGTACACGGTTTGCAACACAAATATGGAGCCTAAGATTTGGCTATAGCAGAGATCCGTGCTTCGACATGAGATGTGACATCAGTCGTTCGAGTCAATGACATAAATTTATGACTATGGTTTGAGTCAGTTGTATGTCGAAATAGAAAATATTGTAAGACAAGTATGAATGGGTTACACTGTGTTGCGAGGCACGACCTCGATGTTGTCACACAAATGGGTCTTATGGTATGACCATGATGTTTGTACGACTGGTTTTTGTAGCACGGTCTTAAAGAAATTGATAGTACAATCACGTTGGTTGTAACACGAATAGGCCAGGAGTCTAAGTAATCAAATTGATCCTAAGGCAAGAATATAAAGACAATCAAAAGAAAAATTGCACTCTAAATGAATGTGTTAGTTTTGTATGGGTGGACAACGAGCTCACTCACCAGTACGGTTGTGTACTGACAATCCACCAGTTTTCATGCGTAGGTGATAGATACCTGCGCGCTCGAGGCGGAGCTCGCTTGGACGCGCTTAGGCATAGAGTTCTATGGCATTTCGAGACGTGCGGCCGCGTTGAAGTTCTCTCCTATACGGGACGTAATGCATGGACATCTTCTTCTAAAGCATCCGCAAAATTATAAGCCTTCGGGCATGAGAGATTGTAATTGAGAGAAGAGAGAAAGCTGAGTGTCAAGCCCCAATTTCGGATGATCAAAAATTAGCCACTGGGCGTAATACCGTACAAGTCTATATTGCACTTATATAAGACAAAACCATTACAGTTTCGGATATGTGTTAGAAAACGACGACATCACAGCAAACCAAGCAGATAAATTAAAGTCATAATAAAATATTAAAAAATATATCTCTTTATTGATAATTGTAATAGATTTCAAGACTTGCAACTGAATACAGAGTTTACAATAGATTACAACGACTTTTGAATAGCCAACTGAATCGCTTGCCATTTAGGCATACAACAAAACATGTCGACTTGGCTTACAATGAACTTGCCGACTTTAGCTTACAATGAACTTGCCCACTTTGGCTTACAATATTACTGGTACAACTGAGTTATATTGTTCCATACATTATGTCCCATATAGCAAAAAAATATCATCTTGTGAGAAGAGCTTCTGTACACCCATCCGATTCATCGATGCCAACCACTGATCAAATGATTTCTCCCATGCACAAGCACCTATAATGATGCCCACAAACGTAGGTTAGTATATTCATCTATGTACTTGTGAGAAGTATTGGCCCGACTCACCTAAGAAGACAACACTAAGTAATCATATTATAGGAACATTATTAAAAGTGGTCTTTCTCGTTGCTTTAGGGTCGATTAACAGTTCATATCCGATAGAAGTAAAGCATGAATATTATTCATAGCTAGCATAATGTAAAGCATATATGTTATCACCTTTTGGTGATTCTTACCCACGGTCATGTAGTCATCCCTGTGTATTTATAATACTTAATCTGCCTGCATAAAACATTGCTAGAAACAATATCATAATTGTCATCGTTCAGGTGATTCTTACTAACATCTGACATCATTCCCTGTAATTGAGTAATAACTTTCTATGTCTGTATAAGACATCATTAGCACTTAACCTATCTATATGAAGGTCACTGGCGACACGCCATCTTGGACTTAAAATGGTAAATGGCTAACTCCAGATGGGTTGCGAGCCCATATGAGGTTTTTGAATTACCGTGCTACTACTTCAGCACCATGGGATTCCGGTGCCCTTTCAATGCAAGGTAGCAAGCTCCACTGAAAGTCCCATAATCCTGATGTCAGTACGTCGACACAATCTTTGTTCCCCTAGGACGAATCGGGTCCGTGGCCCCGGAGTACCATTCGAAAAACTACCTTGTGCACAAGTTATCCATGACCATGCAAGTATATGCAAATTATCTATGAAGAAAACATATAATGCATGATAAGGAAAACTAAATAAATAAGCCACCATTCTTATCCCACTAGCCACCATTGCCTTGAGCTGAGCTCATAAATACCAACTGCCCAATCCAGGGACTTATCTGCCCAAACTAGGAACTTAACCATTCCACCTCTTTGATACTATACATCTTTTCAACCGGAACTCAATGTACTCACCGTCCAAATCTTGGAATTTAATCATCTGTGTTACTACACGTTCATCGAGTAGAGGCTCGATATGCTCTTCGCCCAAGTATTTGGGACTTTTACTTCACTTATCATATATTTTATTGCAACAACACTGTCACTTCCCGTTCTCGATATACGTATTTGTTACATATTTCCCGTATATGGTAGTTGGTATCTGTATACGTGTACCTGTGATCCTTTATTTTGTACCTAGTCATGGCATGAAATAGTATTTCGTCGCAGAATAGTGTGCCACTACTTGTCCTTGTTTGGTTGTAGGCGTCGTTCACTACTTCGATGATAGGATTTCTGGACCATGTTATGATCATGGTTTAATTTCTTTAATTTATTATTTGTAGCATGTAATAATTAACATGTCATATTAGCCACATGGTTAGGGCATGCTAGGATTAGGGTTTGTTACTAACCAACCTACTCCCACTATAAATAATCTCTTCTACTCTCTCTCTCTCACTCTCTTACTTCTCATTAAACCCCATTCATTTCCCTCAACCACTTTTAGGCAAGTGCACCTTGCTCAAATAGAGATTTCTTGGATTTTCATTCCTTAACTTTTTCCTTGATATTATAAGTCTAGATTATTCCTTTCTTCATTCTCTACAAGTTTAGTTTTTAGGATTTTTGGTTTTAATGGCTATTTTTGTGTAGATCTAAGTTTCTAAAACTAGGGTTTATGAGTTTCGTGGTTTTGATCTATCAAACTTGGTTGTTTTCAAAAAAAATAGTGGTTCCATGTTGTATAGAATTTAATTTCATCCAATTTAGGATTTTATTTCTCCCGATTCCAAGTCCTATAGCCCAAGTTATAGGCATTGGAAGTTTCTAAAACTCCATGGCCAAAAGTTTGCTGCTGGCAGGGACGATGACCCTTCGTGCGTGTGCTTTACGCTGCCGTGCCACTCGTCCATTCGCGTACTGTGTGCCAGCCACTATGCACCATTCGGGCACTGTGCGTCGTTTGCGCACTGTGCGCCATTCGCGTACTGTGCGCCAGCCACTATGCGCCATTTGCGCACTGTACGCCAGCCATTGTGTGCCATTCGCGTATTGTTCGCCCTTTTTGTACTGTGTACCGTTCACGCCACTGTGCGTCATTCGCGTACTGTGTGCCATTGTGCGCCGTTCGTGCGCTACTGCGCACTGTGCTTCGTTCGCGTGCCACTGCACGCCTCATGTACCCGAGCGTCTCACGTATTTGACCCATGAGCCCGTGGGCCCAAGTGACCTATGTGTATAGTGGATGACTATGGGACTTGACTTTGTTCCTGACCTGTCTAACTGTGCATGTGATGGTATATTCTATGTGTGTACTGAGGTGCAACCTATGTGTGCACTGATGTGCTATCCTACGTGCTAAGTGATTCTACACGTTATATGTTAGCACATTCTAAGTTCTCAGCACATGCATGATAAACAGTCAGTGAAAATTACGTGGTATGTTGTTTGTTGAGTGATTCACTACACTAAGAATGGATCCATATGTGGGACTCCATGAGCCAGTGCAGATTCTTACTTAGGGTACTCGTACTAATGTACGACAACTAGGGGATGATCATGTGGCCACGACATGTGAAATCCAAGACCAACATAGGATTTAACTAAACAACTCAATCCAGTAGATGCATTGGGAGGGAAAGAATCTCGAGATCATGTCACACTAGCCACCCCAGGACCCGTCCTAACGTGTCGGATTGGCTGCCACGGATATGGCTAATCTGCCTATAGTGGATGACAATATTCGACTGTCACGACCCGCTCCCGTATAATCGGATACGAATCGGACACGCCCAGCCTTCGTCGTTAGACACGACGAAGTAAGCTGTACCAATACTAGGGAAACTAACAAGTAATCATGGAAAGTAAGATAACATCACAACATCTATAAACGTATCCCAGAATCAGAGTACAAGTCTAAGTATTTTATTACATTCATCCAGAAAATAGAAAATGTCTGACTAAAATCTCAAAATAGAAAATGACATGAAGGTAAGGTACTAGGCCTCTGCGGCCTCTAGGTCCAACACAGCTCCGGCTGCCTCAGCAAGAATGGCAACGTCATGCCCATAAAAGGTATCGCAAATAGCCTCCATCTCACCTGCAACTTATCCAGTCAGGAGCGGAGCAAAGAACAGTTCAAGGTAATGAACAAGACATCATGATATGAAAGTACAAGGGAACATGGTATGTAAAGCACAAGAAAGAACATGGTGTATAAGCATAGGAAAGAACATGGTATGTAAGAACATGAAAGAACATGGTATCTCAGGAATCACAAGAACTAAGTACAAGATATATCTCCTGAACATGTGTGCACAATGTTTGAAATATAACTAAGTATGTGACCGGCTAAGGGTAAGCACATAAAAGCACATGAAAGTACATGAATGGTACGGCTTAGGGCCCGCGTGCACGATACGGGGCCTAAGCTAAACACACCTGAGTTGTTTTTTGGGTTTGGTCACATAAATAGTATATTTTCCCTTCCCAGGTACAAGTAATAAGAACAAGGAACATGAGCACCAAAAAAATATGTCGTGTCGCAGTGTGTCAACAAGGAAGCACATGATATAATGAAATGTACAAAACCATAGAATGTACTTGCCTTGCTCCAGGAAAGTACGGATAGTGAATGGAGCTGGATGTCCTCCTGTATTTAATAATGATTTGATGCAAGTTGATTAATACCAAATTATTACTAGTTTATTGCTAACTTAGAGATTCTACTTAAAACTTATTTAATAGACTAACTAATAGGATATTCAAATTCTAATATTACAGAGATAGTTTACTAAGTGATTAAACCTGATTTGCCTAATTAGCTTAACCATAATTAATTAGAAATTTCCAGGTATCTTTGTACAAGATCAAAAAGAGCAGCCGTAAAATATAGAAGAATATTAAAGATACACCAAATCCAACCCAACCTATCATGGACTTATTCAGATTCAGCTCTAGTCCAAGTTTAGTTAAAAAGGAAATAAAGTAAAATTCACCAGTTCATCCTATGCTTCCACAAAGCTATAACAAGTTTGCATAATTAATACTAACTCATCTCAACATCACCTGGTCCTCCCAGTACCAGGTTCGAAACTTCCCAACCAAAAGAATTACAAAATGACATAATACAATAAATCAAAAAAATGACTTAATACAAAGAATGACTTAATACAAAGAATGACTTATAATACAAAAACCAAAACTAACAGTCCCTCAATATTAGTAATGCACCCTCATAGCAGTCCAACAGCTACTATAGCCCAGTTCTTTAGCAAAGGCTGCAAGGAGACTAAGGTCTAAGCTGCTACCAATTCGAAAGCTACAGCATCAGCCCTTAGTGAACACCTACTACAATAACACCCTGGCATTAAGTGCACAGGAACACAGCCGCACCCGACACCACCACGAACTCAGACACAACTGCTACAAGTAACTGAACTTGATAACCGATCCCTCCGCCCCACCACAGCAGACACAAAACACACGAACACACCAACGTCTGACACAATACAGAAATCCGATATTCTAAGAAAACCAAACCACGATGAACTATACAAATCCGAGAAAGGAAATTACCTGAAATAGAGCGAAGTTGAAACTGAATCCCCTCCAACAAGCTCGAACACGAGCTTCACGTGTCCAAAGAGCAATTCGATTCCTGGAGTAACATTCCATCGAATAGGTCCCGATCACCAAAACAAACAAAATTCTCAGACCAATTCAAATCTCTATGGCTAAAAAAATAATCTAAAAATTTATAGAACATAATCACTCACACTTTAAAATTGTGCAGTTGCGATCATTCAACAAAACCGACCGATCTCATCGATCCACGCCTGGATTTACCATCACAACAAAATACATAAATTCAACAACCATGCGTACGATGTTAAGATCAATAACCGACGGATCGATGCTTACTAGATCAGTAGATCGAGAAGGGTGTCTACTTCGAGAAGAGGATCAAGCGATTGAAAACTTTAGTCCTGAGTTCGAAATCAAGGGAACAGGGGAATGAATCAGAGACGAATAGGCTTTAGAGTGCAGATGATTCATCGCAACTGAGATACTCACGAACGTCGTCGCCATCATCGTAGGGGTTGTCGTCGAGCTTCAGGAGGATATCATCACCGTCGCTGTTGTGGCCAGAGTGGTCGAGGGAACACGTCGAGGGGTGATTGTCGCTTCTACGTCGGAGGAGGAAAGCTCGCCGCTGCCATCACCATGGCCGTCGAGAAATTAGGGCTCGGCTCGCGCTTTGGGGTGGAGAACATGAGGAAATGGAAAGAAAATAATAATAGTTCAATGACTCTCTCTCTCTCTCTTCCTCACTCAGACTTTAAAATGAAGGAATGTGCATTATGCACAAACACCCCCCCCCCACTCCGTAACCATTTTGTTTAAGTCCTTTGTTAAGGAAAAAATTTCAAAAAAACCCTTCTCCTTTTTATAATTTCAAAAATTGGTTTAAAAATCAGTTAGAGAGTCACATGGTGGCCCCAAAGTTTGTTATAACAACTTTCAAAATTTAAAAAAATAATTTTTGCCCAACTAATTTTCCTCCAAAAATATCAATCACCGTATTTATTATTTTAAAATCAAAAACTTATTATTTGAAACTTAATCATCAACTATTTTTAATATTAAAATGTTTTTAAAATCAATTTATTTTTTCAAAACAGGGAGGTGGAGTTACATCGACTCCTACGTGCTATAAGTTATATGTTTCGTATGATAGCCTTTCGAGGGACCGGTGCATAATCCATGTGCTACGCGTTATATGATGGATTGGCTAGCCCTGCTGAAAATGATACGATCTGAGGATTCCTATAAATAGCACTGCGGAGATAACTACGCCAAATATAGAAAGTCGTAGGAATGATTGGCTGCTTGCAAAACGACTTGCTTGTGATCTGTATCTTCTGTCAGTAGCAGAAGAACATGGACTATCATAGTGCGTGGTCTAACTCATGTCCTTGTTTGGTTGTTGGTGGGCCATCGTGCTATGACAAGCTATGGTCCGAAGTTACGACCAGAAGTCCATAATTTGACCAGGGTTATAGGATATATCTTATCTCGATACAATATTGACACAGTTTGTCCTTGTCTGGTTGTAATGGTGTCGTATGGTCTCGATGATACGTTATAAGCCTATAACTCTTGAGCCAAGTCTTATTATTATTTATTATGCTTGGGTTTTGTATCTCTCTTTTGTGCTCCCTTGTGGTACTAGCTATTCGGGACAGACCCCACTGGTTTTATTTGGCCATATCTCGTAGCAGAGCCTGAGGATCTAGTCTTCTTCCTTGACAGCAATGGTGCATACTCGGAGCATGGCCGTCGGAGGACTCGAGTGGGTTTCTTCTCCACCACTCTAGTATCATCAATTTTGTTCTGGCGTTTAGCCATCGGCACCTATTTAGACGGTTATTCTGGATATTTAGTTTCCATGCATAATTATAATTAAATCAGACTGCAGCTGAATATGATTATGTACTTATGACTCTCTGGACTAGCTGATTTATAAAGCTATCTCCTTATGATCATTTTGATGAAGCGTCGGAGACGCCTTACTGCTTTATCTTATATGTTCATTAATTATTGTTTTTCTTGTTTTGAATGATTGAGACATAGATGTAATGTATGACCCTAGGCGACTTGATTTTAGTATACACCCCTTGTCTTCTGACAGCCGTGACCACTGTGTGACGTCTTCGTACCTCATACAGGATAGCTGGCCATGTCCGTCCTCGTATTTCGGTACTAGGGTATGACAAGCACGCAAGCACACATATTCATAAAATAATTCGCAATAGTTTTTGGGTCACATGATTAATTATCTTTTATTATCTTTTTGGGTTCCATGCAAGATAATATTTAGCAACTCAACAAGAAACATAGCATACAGTCTTTTTTTATTAAGCGTGAAGTTAAAAGATCTTCGAAGGACTCAACACTACTCATATTTATAAGACGATTTTTGCCACGATCGCATAGCCTTCCGATCGGTCCTTCGTATATTTCTAAGTCCAACAAGGCTTTATCGAACCAACCAGCCATCATAATGCACCTTACGGGTCATGTCACTACACAGAGTGTTTGTATCAAGAGAGAAAGTGAGCTTGAGCAACTTGTAATTTTGGCTTTGTGTCCTTGTAATCTTATTTTCAATATCAATAAAGATATCATTTTGTACATGAATTTTGTTATTCAACTTTTCTACTTGGGACTTCTGTACGACAATCCCGTCGTAAGCTACTGTAATCGGCCGTTATGGAACCCGTCTTGCACGAGCGCAACCTAGGATCGCGCGGCAGCACGCCTTAGTGAGGACGATCATTTCTATAGAACCAGGGTGTGACAATTCCTCTCTCCGACGTCCCCCTCTCCTCTGGACTGTGCTCCCCTCTCCGGCGTTCCCCTCTCACAAACATTCCCCTCTTCGACTGCTCCCCTCTCCGACGTGCTCTTCGACTGCTCCCCTATCCTTCCATGCTCTACTATAAGTGCTAATTTGGCTTATATTGTATCCTTGGGGTCAGACCTTGGGGCACGAAGAAGGATATATGTCTGGGATGTGATATTTATATTCTATTGTGTCCTAGTGTCAGGTACATAAGAGGATTTGTTATGTATTGGATACAAAAAAGTAGTTGAGATGGATACCTAAGGTCAGACACAGAGGCCTGGACACGTATTGTGTCGGGATGACAGGAAAAAGAATGGCTGAAGGACATATTACATTGTTAGCACCTCATTCCAATTGCTGCAAAATGAGAGGATACCTAACATAATCTGCCATGAATTCAAACTCAGAAAGCAATTTGGGGAAAGACAAAAGATAAGGGTGATATCTTAGAAACTTCTTTATAAAAGATCCCAATTTAGGGCGGGGGGACAAAAAAGTAAAAACAAGTGGAAAGTAAAATGACAAGAAAACATCTTATACCCTCTTCCCTCAGATGGGGCATATTTATAGTTACATAGGCTTTCCCTTCCCAAACATCTTATACCCTCTTCCCTCAGATGGGGCCTATCTAGTTGAAGAGGGTAAAGTGACAACTTGAAGTGCAAATGTGGTTTGACATCATCCCCACTTGCAAAATGGCAACTTGAAGCGCAAATATTTGCTTTATGATAAAATGGGAAAAGGACATAGACGGTATTTCTAGCACATAGGGTTCATCAGTTGCTCCAAAACCTTTACTAGATGTTGTTAAATCAGCAACAGAGACTATTTCATATAGAGAGAAAAGATTCATTGTAGTATCCGGTTGCTTCTCTCCTGCCTCGGCCTCTGTTCCTACCTCA
The DNA here is from genome assembly GCA_029216955.1 of Iris pallida. Lineage (NCBI taxonomy): Eukaryota > Viridiplantae > Streptophyta > Magnoliopsida > Asparagales > Iridaceae > Iris > Iris pallida. Next base: position 14,157,056 of record JANAVB010033217.1, read on the forward strand.
GGAACTTCTGGATCTTCTATAACTGTTGCGCCTGTTGCTGGGCTGTTTGCCCTCGGTGACTCATCGGGAGATAAGGGGATGGTGTCAATTTTAACTTCTTTCCTAGTTTGGGAAGCCTTTGTTATCAGATGTGATCTTGTAATGATGGAGGTTCTTTGTACGATGCAAGACAATTTAGGTGCAACGTATGTGATGGGCAAGATAATCATAGCAACAGCATCAAGTACGAAATCTATCTCTACGAGTAAAGGTATTGATGCTTCTACCTCATTTGTCGAAGAGATAATAAGGTACTCTTGCTCGAGGTTGTGGCAGGCCTTGCTTCTCTTAATGATGAGCTCTTAGCCACCCTCTTCTTCTTTGACGACGGTAATTTACCCGAGGATGTTGCTCGATGTGGGGGTGAGCATCGGTTCGGCTTGAACCGAAGCATTTTGCAGAAAACCGACATGAACCGTAAACCGTAATTGCAAAACCTAAAAATCGTTTCCGACGAAACCGAGTCGAATTGAACCGAAACTAAATTGTTTGGTTTCCGGTTAGTTCGGTTTAATGGGCCACCGGGCCGGGCCAGGTTTTCTAAAGGTCCAGTGTGTGGTTAAATTAATTTAACATGCCAATTTACTAGCACAATCAAGTCCAGATACATTACAAATCCAAATTCACATAAATCCAGTACCAATATTCAAGAATACTTGAAATTCAAATTCAAAGTCAAGTTGCAAATTCAATTATTCAAGTATACATCAAATCTAGATAACATAAATCCAGAATCACTAATCTTCTATATACATTACAAATCTCCCTAATATATAGCAATCTCTAGAATATATAACATAAATCCAGAATCCCTAATTCAAGTTGTACATAACAATATATATAATTTACAAATTACAAGTATACTTCAAATTCAAAAAGGTCCATATATATAGCAAATTAGCAATATCCAGAATACCTAATCTCCATGTTACATAGCAATCCCCATATACATGGCTCCAGATACATAATTTACAATTAGAAATGTACAATTTAGAATCTACAAGCATACAAAGTAGCAAATAACAATCAAGACTGCAATACAAATTACAATGAAAAAAATTGCAATCAAGATTGCAATACAAAATTCCAATCTCCTGGCTCTTGTGCACTGCACAAACTGACACAATATCCAATTCCAGACTACGGTACAAATTACAATGAAGAAAAATTCCAATTTCCAGGCTCCTGCTGTAACCCCTCTTCTCGAAATTTTGGAAATATTTTTTAATTATTATTTATTTGAATTGAATGGCAATTTTTGGAATTTCATAAATGTTTAATTATATAGTTATTACGATAGGTGTCCTTAGTCATGGTGGAGTTTTGGAGTGCAAGATGACTAGAAATCATGGCACGAATAGTGCAGTGGTGTGCTTTGACGAGTGTATTAGCCATGGTAGGGAAGGCCGCACCATAGGTGTGATCTAACTAGGAGAATCAGGCCAAGTTGTGACATGACCCCTATAAACAAGTTAATTAGTTATTGATTAGATTATTAATTTTAGGAGACCTGGTTGTACTAAACTAGTCCGGACTGGACCTGAACCGAGCCCAAGCCCATGTAGACATATAGTGCGTCTAAAGACGTCCATATATATATATATATATATATATATATATATATTTTTTTTTTCCATGTATATATATATATATATATATATATATATATATATGTGTGTGTGTGTGTGTGTGTGTGTGTGTGTGTGTGTGTGTGTGTGTGTGTGTGTGTGTGTGTGTGTGTGTGTATAGGAATTTTATTTTATTTTGCCTAGTAAGCCATATTACAAAAATGGTTATATTAGATGTTCTTGCTATTAAAAATTATTAATTTATTTGATAATATAGTAAACGATTTTCTTAACATCTATTTGTGGAAATTGGAGTTTTAGACTATATATATTTATGTGTAAGCATACCTAGTAACTGCCTATGTGATTTTGATTTTATTATTAATTAAAGGTTAGTATATATATTTGGGGTATATTTTTTTTGGGGTATATATATATATATATATATATATATATATATATATATATATATATATATACACCCCATATATATACACCCCATATATATATATATATATATATATATATATATATATATATATATATATATATATATATATATATATAAAATATATATATATATATATATATATATATATATATATATATATATATATATATACACACAAATATATATACACACAAATATATATATATATATATATATATACACCCCATATATATGATATTGCTATTTATATTAATATTTTACCTTGGAAATTAGATAATGTTTGCTAAAAATATTTGCTTAGAAATAGGCTAAAATGAGTGTATAGAGATTGTAGAATTATATATATATATATATATATATATATATATATATATATATATATATATATATATATATATATATATATATAAAATTATATATAAAATTATATATATGTATAAATAGTGTTAGCCCAATGATTATATCATGTTTTTGAATATGGCTAATCAATTAAGTTTAACTAGTGATGTCACTAATATTCATGTAATTACTATCATGTTGCTACTTAAACTTAGCATTGTCCTATAAACTTAGCATTGTCCTAAATGGTCTACTCATATTGCTTTGCTTGTATCATACTGCATCATATTATTTTGTTCGTCTAACATGTACTTGCAAACAAGCAGTAAGCATGATCAAACCAGGACATATGCAACAAAGAATTATTAATGGGCCAAAGATGGCATAATACAAGAAGATTTCTCTGAACCGCCTAACGACCTATCCGGGGCCTCGCATCAGGGTTCCGTTGCTCGGTCAGCGGACGGAGGTCGAGGGGGCAACGCCCTCCGTGGGGGGTCGGGGGCGAAGCTCCCGAAAGGTATTCAGATTTCCAGATCTGTTTATCTTTGGAAGATTGCCGTCAAAAAAAAAATGAGTGCTCAAATGTCAGAAGAAAGGCGTCATCAAATGGACTATTAGTTTTCATATTTATTCTGTATTGTTTTCTTTTATTGAGTATAAGAAAAATGTGAGATTGATTGGATCGGTACTGGCTTAGGTTATTCACAGTCCACAAACAAAAATAAGCCTACCTACTTATCCTAGAAGTCTACAATTCCAAAAAGTCCAAAACCTATGCAAATTTGGTTCATTCCTTACTGTTCTGACCCAGCAGAACTCTGACCGAGTTCGGTCCGAGTTCGGTCAGGGTAAATTCGAAATACAGTTTCCACCAAATCTGCATCCAATACTCGTATGCAAAATCCTAGCATCCGAACTCTGCCCGAGTTCGGTCCCCCAAAAATACTATAAATAGAGTTGAGATTACCATTCATTTCAATCATCCAATTTTATCTCTTCTCTTCTCTATCTAAAGTGTTCTGAGCTTTTTTACTTTCATATCTAAGCCTTTACGACTCTTAGCCAAGCCAGTACAGTTTCTGTTTAATCTAGAGTTTGGTGTTGAAGAGTTGTATCGGATGCTGTATTTAGAAGACGTTCTAGTTTTCCAATTGCCTTCTGGAGCCGGTCGTGCGCTCGTCACCAAGCACGGTATTGTAAAGTCGGTCGTGCACTTGTCGTCAAGCACGGTGTTGTAAGAGTTACAAGCGCTCAGTTAAAGCTTGTGCCATATTGGATTAACAGCGAGCAAGAGTACTCGCGACTAGACTAGTCATCTCAGAGAAAAACCAGTATACATCGTGGTGTTCACTGAGTTTGAATTCTTAACTCTTACTTTACCGCATTTTATTTACCGTCTTTTATCTGCCATAATATATAACTGCTTAATATTTTTCATTGGTGATTATTTTCTGCTGCACACGCACACACTCTATTCACCCCCCTCTAGAGGTGCTCAACGGTCCTACACATAGGTGTGTGTATATATAGGTATATATAAATGTTTAGGAATATAAAATAAGAATAATATTAAAATCCAACTGAACAGTGCCAATTCCCCTTTCTTCCAAAACTCGACCCCCCCATTTGTACAGAACACCAATAAACAAGATTGGATTTGAAACAAATCTTGGTCGAATTCTCCTCAACCCTTTCCCAAACTTAATCCTATCAATACTCTCTAAATCCCAGCCGAATCCTATCCAAATACTATCGAAAGCCTAAAATATATGTATCGACAGATTTTTTTCTTTCAATCGAAACCCTACAGAAATAATCTCGCGCTTGGGAGAACCCCTGAGCGGCCTCCCTGACCACCTGCGGGTCGCCGGCGATGGCCAGAGTCGGCCAACAGTGCAACAGCAACCCGAGGTCAGAGCAGCAATAATAGCAGTTGCAGTCGTATGGAGGCAACTTTATGATGACGCATCTCCCTCACCGATGGTTTGTTTTACGAACCGTCTTTTCTTGTATGTACCCAACCTAACCATCTTCGTGTCCCTTCAAATAGATCTAATCGTAGTACCCTAGGTTTTTCGAGAAATCGACACAAAGTCGATGAGAAAACTGTTTAGAAAATAGTTTTGAAACAACACCTGTAGCCCTGTTTGCGGACAAATTCTTGTCAACCTGTTAACAGTTTAGGAAAACCAATTTAACAACTTTACAGACAACCTATACGAGATTAGAACACTTTTTGTATAACCATTTTATGCTTTTTATACAGGAAGATATTTGATTCTAAAAATCAAGAAAAAACAGTTTTAAAAACTATAAAACTTAGAAAATTTCTTGATACTCCGTGCGCCCCGGCAAACCAGATGACGTCATCGCAAACCAAAAGCATCGAAAGGTGCGTATCGACTTCGCGGACATGTGGGATTTGATGAAAATCGAATTGGTTGCGTATACGCGACGAATTTGATATGTATCTGTCAAAATTCACCGTATCGGCCTCTTGGTAAATTAGTCAATTACTTTGTGCACGTTCGTCATCTCGAGACAAAACTTGTGCTAATAGGACCGTATCATTCTTTTGGTCCTGTATGCCAAGTTTGGTCCAATTCTGAGAACGTCGACCGGAGCGCTACTTTGGCGGACCCGCGACCCGATCCAACGGACGAATCTATGCACGGCCCATCGGAATGTAACTTTGGACATACCATTGGATTCATCTCGTCAAATTGGACCCGTAGACATATATTTTTATGACTTTAGAGACCATAGATACTGGCACACTTTTCGGTGCAAAGCATGTCCAACGACGGACATCGTTTTGACCCGAAATTACTGTTTTCCCCCTTGTGTTCAGAATTGGACTTATGGGTAGGCTATCGTAGATAATTTGACTAATCTGAACATGTTGGTAATATCTGTTTCTGTCCCGGAAGACTGTTGTGAGAGTTGAATTTTTTGTCTCGTCGATTGACGGGATATTGTTGGTTCTACGTGCTACCACCAGGCACGTATACCTTGTCGAACTTATACAGTATTTACATATTTTCTTTACTGTTGTATTTCTTTTTATATTGTCACATGCTTCTCATATTTCATTTGGGTTATCATCTACTGCCTTTCTTGTTTTATAGATTTACGTGCACGTATAGAATATTAGTTATTTTTATTGATTGTTTATTGGACTTCCTAGTGTTCACTGTGTCTTGTGATAGAGTTGCCAGTTATGCCATGTTTCCTTGATTGACTTGACCTGGTCATGATTGATGGACTTAGACTTGTCTTGAGTATGACCCGACCTGACTTGACCATTCTCAATTGGAAGTATCTTGCATTGTATTAAAATTGAGATATACTATAGATTGAGAGTATCTTGCATTGTACTACAGTCTATAGGATTTTACTTGACCTTGTATTCCTTTAGGAGAGGAGATTGATACTAGGATTGGCTATTCTCGATTGGGAGTATTTTGCATTGTAGTACAATTGAAACATACAATAAATTGGGAGTATCTTGCATTGTAGTACAAGCTATAGGTATTATTCGATTGATTGTTAGCCAAATCTAGTATTATATTTTCCACATGACATGTCGTTCTTAGATGTTCTTCTTGTACTGTTCTTATCTTCCATACATGTTACTGTCATAGTAGTAGGCATATTTTTATGTATCTTGCTAGTCCCCTGAGGACCTGATGATCTCTTCTGGTATTTGCTGAGCGGCTGCATAGAGTAGATGGGTAGTAGATGATTGTGTCTACAGGAATCAGGTATCAATAGTGATACTTATTCATTCTTCCTTATTTATATTTATTTCTATAACTTTTTTATTGATATAGCCTAGTTTTGTAAGCTCTGTTATTATTCTTGAGCTTGATCGAACATGTGTGGTACAGGACGACCGACTATATTACATATTGTTCATTCTAATTATGTTACTCTCTTAGTGGATTGAGATATAGTTTTGACTGGTCATGATTAGACCTATTATCATAGTCTAGACAGCTTATACGTATTCGAGTAGGACTGGAGTCCGCTTGATACATAGCTGGCTTGCGTACGCACATGCATCCCGAAAAGTGGGTATGATCCAATATCCAATTCCAAACTCAAGTCAAACCTGCATTATATAAGATAACTAAAAAGAGGCACAGAATGGCTGCAACAAGTGCCACGCCACTGGCTACAACAAGTGCCACGCCACTGGCTGCAACAAGTGACAAATCATCATTGTCCATTCTTATAGAAAATTTTATTAAACATTATGAATATTAAACGAATGGCAGAATCATCATCGCCAGTGCCAGTGCCACTGACTGCTATATCCAGATTCCAGAATGTATCCAGATTCCCAAATGGGCTAGAACATGATGTATCCACAGGACCACAACAAGCATCATGCAGGTAGTATAATTTAAAATGATCATAACATGTAAGTCACAGTATCAGAAGAGAACAAACATCCACAACCAGATTACAATTTAAAATGATCAGAACATCATGTATCCATAACAAGCATCCAGAATGTATCTAGCAGACTAGCACAACAATATCAAAAGAGGATATCCATCACCATCAGAATGTACCCAACAGTATCAAAAGAGAAATATTACAAATGTAGCCAACGGTATCAGAATATAGCCAATAGTACCAGAATGTAGCCATCAATACAAGTCACACTGATTTAAAGGAGCAAAAGTCATCAAACCTCGCTTGATGTTGATCCCACCGTTAACTTATCCGAATCTAAATAATAAAAATAAACCAATGAACAAGTTAAAACACATCTACTATCAAATTGAAAAAATGTAATAAAATCTAAGAAGTCCAAATTACTCATTTCAACTTTGTACATGTCTTCAAAATCCTCTTTTATAATAGATACAATGGGTCGATCGAAAGGTCCCCTAAACCAATTTTGACAACATATAAGTGTTTGAGCAATTTTTGGAGTCAAAGAGCTCCTATAAGCATCTAGGACACGACCACCCGTACTAAAAGAGGACACGAAAGCCACATTAGATATTAGAACGACCAAAACATCCCTAACCATTTTTTAAAAGACCGAAAAATGAGGAGAATTAAGCTTCCACCATCCCAAAAGATTTTGTAACATCCAGTTTTCTAAATGAGAGTAATTTTAAAATTTTGTAATTTTAATCTTTTATTAATGATATTTAAATCATGATATGAATTTTTGGTGATTTTTGATTACTTTAAAAATTATTAAAACCATGACTTGTGATTTACCAAATTAAAGACTAGTGATATGGCATTAGGATAATTATTTTTACTTTTGAGCATGGGGTATTTTGGTCATTATGAACTTTTGGGAATTATTTGGATTTATTATGAATTATTTAGATTTATTTGAATTTATATGATTTTTGGTATATTTTAATTAAGGGTTAATCTAGACTTGACTAGTGTTGACTTTGGAGCCTAACCTAGAAGCTAACCCTAGCCATGGTGACCCTAGTTTAACCTAGGTTAACCTACCTTAGTCACTTAGAAACTAATTTTGGATTAGGAGGATTAGTTTAAGTGAAATTATTTCATAGTTTGTGGTTTAACAAAATGACTTGTGATTTTAGGACTTAATGACTTGTGACTTGGCCCATGGCCCATAACTAGAAGCCCTAACCCTAACCAAACCCTAAGTGACCAGCCACCTAGGGAATCCCACCCTATTTAATGCCTCCTTTATTTAGGGTTAGCCTCCCTTGGAAATAGATCTCAAGTTTAGAAAGAGGTAAATCCCCAACTATAGAAATTCATAGAAAATCCATTTTAATTCCTTTTTAATCCAAACAAGTTGCATTAGATCCTAATTCAGCTATAATTGCTGTTATTTGAGGATTATTCCAGCTTGGGATCAATTTGGGAGCATTGGCTATCAAGGAGGAATCCCCCATTTGGAGCTTTATCATGCTATTTGCACCTATAGGTAAAACTCCACAAATTGATCTAAAATTCTAATTTCTTTGCATATTAGGCTAGGTTTAGGTGTCCCCTAGCTGTCCCTAAAATTTGGGTGGATTTCGTGTCCGTTTGGTGTCCGTACCGGACACGTATCATGATGTGTGTGTAGGTGTTGTTAAAATGTCACAAAGGATTTTATTTTCGATTTTCGAAATTCTAATTACATACATATGTAGATCTAGGTGTGTGTATGAACTTTTGTGAAGGGTGTTATGTATTTTGTGTTGGTTTGTGTCGAGTTTTTGGCCTTGGACACGTGCACGAACCCCACGCCTGTGTCCTGCCTATCGGGGTCTATAACTCACGATACAGGACACTTTGGGACACGAATTTTTGTGTGGAGTGAGGGGCAATGTCTTACATCATGCTCCCAAAATTTAGGAGCAGATGGTTGAGTACACGCGACGCAATCGCGCCCGCACTGACACGCGCTGTCGCGCGCTGGCGGCTGAAACACGCACAGACACGCGCACAACCCGAGTTCATGTCCACTGTAGTCACGTATTGGACACATATCAGGACCCTAGGCACTTAGCCCTACCCTAGGCGAACCCCTGTGCACAAGTACGAGACACGTGTCGCCTTGTGTCGAGAGCACGAATGCTCGACACGGCTGCACGAGGCCTAGGTTGCACTGTTTTCAGACACAGTTCATTTTGTTGGTTTGGACACGATTGTGTCCACTTCGTGGACACGTATAGGCTCGTAAGGACACGTGGGATGAGTACCTACCTCTGTATACCTATTTCATTTATTAATTTCGAGTTTTATTAGAATTTGGATTCGACTTTGTGAATTCCCCTAAATTTCTGATACTCACTGATACGCTGAGCTGGAATGAGTTTTGTTTTGTTTTAGTTTGCATTCTCAACTGTTTTTATGATGATTAAATGAGTAGATAGGTTCAACCACAGATGGATTAGGTTAATGTAATGTTGGAATTGTGTTGGGTGTTCGAGAATCGGTTTTGAATGAAGTTTTTCCATATTTTTGATGCAATAGGCTGATACGAAAACTGGAAACTAATTTTTGGTTTTAAAATTGTTTTTATTAACTGTGAGGATGCTGTTATTGTAGGAATTAGTTACCTACATGTTTGTTGAAAGTTGTACATGTTCACTTTGATCTGTGCTATGATAGAAATCTTTGAAATGGGTTTTGTGTATTGAATTGGGGGATTTCCTATCACTGTTTCAGGAAAACTGAAACCTACTCCTAATTTTTTCCTCACATTATCCACACACAATACTAATCACTCATACACACACAGTCACTCATTCACGCATTTCTAAAACCTATGTTACTTCACACACCTACACACAAAATCCTGAACACATAGCTCACCCTCTCATAGCCCACACACACATGTGTATCATGACACACACATATGAGAATGAATCACACACACATACACAGGATTCCTGACACACTGTCAATTGCTCCCTGCTATACACTTCACACACACACTCTTTTGTTTCCATGTTGTATCACATACACAGGTGCACAGGATGACCTATAGCCTAGGTTGCATGAACACTATTACATATCACCTATACACTAAAACCCCCTGTCAATTTCAGATTTGAATTATGGAGTTGAGTGTTCGTATTTATGTGTACATTAGACTCTTAGGTTCAGTTAGCAGCAGGTATAGGATTATACATGTTAAGTACCATGTGATACATGTTCTGATGTAATGTGCCATTGCCCTTTTGTTTGAGTTTAGCCACTCCTTCAAATCCAACATTTAAGCAATGCTTTTTGTGTAAGACCTGAAAATGGAACTTGGTTACATTGCAAATATGTATTTAACATCCACATCTATACACAATATTTACACACATGCTAGTATCCCCACACACCCTACACTATGGCACCCTCTATACATATATGTACACACACATATTTTACTTGATTTAATTTTCCCTCTCTATCTCTATGTGTAGGTATATCATGTATATATATAATGTGAGTATATATATATATATATATATATATATATATATATATATATATATATATATATATATATATATATATATATATATATATATATTCCTATAGTTATATACATATATGTGTATATAGATATGTATATATGTGGGTACAAGATATATAGCCTAGTGTTGATTTCTCTTTTCATGTACACCTCCATGTTCACACACACATAGCTTACATGTTAGTTCCTTCCTTTTTATATATATATATATAATGTTGAATATGCATGAATATGATGTGCCCTTGATATGTGCTTGTGTTGGCTTGTATAGCCTTGTGGTTGGTGTGTGATTGCTAGACTAGGCTTGGTTAGGCCTAATGAGACTTGCTGGGTTAGGAGTGGCCTAGTTGACTTAGCTTGACTTCTAGGGTTGACCAAAGTTGACCAAGAGTTGACTTGGGTCTAGATTGACCTAGAATCATGTAGAATGCAAAGTAGAACTTCATATTACCATTTTGGACTTGTTGTGACTTGTGCTGTTCTGATTAGGAGCCAGACACCTCTCCTCGGACAGTATATTTCATTCGGACACTCAGATAGCAGGAGAGTACATTCTCTGATCATTTTATATCCTGTTAGAATTATTCTCATGCTTTAAATTACTTTACTTGATATTGTCACGTTGGTCACACGGATTAGTACTATATGGATCCCTTCTTGAGATGTTATCCCCTCAGGGAGCATCGGATACTACATGTTCTGTGCGTTTTACTTACATTGTGTATCACTATGCTTTATGGTTCATTGATCACTTGTGATATGTACTCTCATGATCACAGAGTCTTCCTTGAATCACCCATTTATGGGCATTCCCAGAATCACCTATTTTTGGGCCTTCCATGTATCACCCCTTGTGGGCCTTTGCATGGAATCATAACATAACCTGGCTGGATCCTTGTATATTGATTGGGGGTACGGGAGAGTAGAAGTAGACATGTAAATAATATCCAAGTAGTATCTCACCTGATCACCTCCGTAGTGTCTCATCAGAATCTCCTATGTCATTCACATGTTTATATTGTACTCTGACTCACTAGCCACTGATAGTTCTCTATTTACAGTATATATTTCTATTACAGCTTTCTCTGTTTACATTCTGTACTTTCATTCAGTTCTCGTATCTTACTTTACTGCATGATTATATTTTCTAACCTGCTATGATCTGTTGAGATGTATTGTGCTCGCTCCTGTCCTGACCGGACCTGTTGAAAATATTACAGAGGACGAGGAGGAGGCCTGTGTGGATACCTACTACGGGACAGCTCTAGATGACACCATTGATCCGAATTTCCAGTTTGATCCATTAGCTATAGAGACTGAGGCTCCCTAGTCTAGGTTTACTATTACTGTCATTTGGGATCTGGATTGTATATATTCTTTCATATTCAGTAGTTGAGACTGGTATTTCTGGATGTTTGCTGAGATGTTATCTTAGACACTTAGACTCTTCTGATCTTCTGTATTTCATTTGAGTTTTATATCATATCGTACTTCTTCTTCCTTAGTTGTAATTGAGTTTACTTTCTGCTATGTCACCCCCATTCGGGGAGTATAAACTGTTTAGCCTTATGCTGTTAGATGCATTAACCTAGGACAGCGTTCTACCGTCGACACTGCGACGTAGGCTGGACGTACCCACTTCTCGTGCCCTTACTCTAGGGTGCGGGTCGTGACACATTTTTAGTGGTGGCCCATGCAGGTCGAGTTTGTGTAGTGGTATTCGAACTAGAGTATCACTACAGCCTGCAGTAGGAATTAGAATATTTTTGAAGATACTCAATCACACTAGGAAAAACTCTTAATCAGATTCCTTTTATCTAAATTGTTGCTTATTGACTTTCCTTGAATATAAACTGTCCTCATTTGAATTTTCGCATCATTCTCAGAAATTACTTCTTATTTGATCTGTCTTCATGATGGTTATGGAGACACGATCTCATCGCTCGAGAGGCTGGCCACCTCTCGTCCTGTTCATCAGGGCCTCGAGACCGCAGCTCCTGTTGTGCCGACTTAGGTTGGCATTTCTGCTACATTGGAGGTGCACCTCTGTCTGTACAGAGACTTTCTCCCGTCATTCCTAATTTCTCTCAGCAGCAGCGGTTCATGCAGCATCAGCAGCAAGCCGGGGAAACCAGCAGGGACGAGCTATCGTCAGGACAGTCGAGGATGCACAAACCATTGGAGATCTTGCTGCAAGTTTCGTTCTTCTCGATTCTATTTCCGTAATTGTCTTTTATAACTACCTTGAAATCTGATTCCATCTGTTCCTTGCTGATTGATTAATTTTTGTCATGTTGCTCTTTTGTTATGTTTGTTTTTCTTCTAAGAAAATCATATGGGCTAGGTCACCTCAGTTATGGGATCTAGAATCTTCGATAGTCGTGTTAGTTGGCATAGTGAGGACATGTAGTCAGATTTTGGATGTATTTCTCGGGTATGGGAATTTAAGGTTTTCGCCGTCGCATGCGGCAATGCAAAAATTTTAAATACCATAAACCTAGAGGTACGTACCTTAGTCAAGGACTCTGTGATTATCGCAGCTTTGCTCACTAGCATGATGAAGACTCTGGACAACATGATTTTGGACAGACGTATATGATTAACAGATTGTATCTTGAGAAGATTTTAAACATCATACCCTTCTGTTGTTATAAATAACTTAGGAGTAGGGATATTTAGTTTTGTAGAGCTTATTCATATGTGGTTCTTTCATAGTATAATGATATGATGACTTGTAGAGTGCCTGTACCCTGGGGATGATAGTTAGTATTGGTATTAGAATAGTAACCCAGTATAGGTGATTCCTATGTTATTTATAATATCAACCAGTTACGTATAGGATGTTAGTATGCCTTACAGCCTTTATGATGATTATTATTTTTCCTTACCATTTTCCAGTGAGGCACCCATGACCAGAGCCTGCCCTTGAGTATAGTTGTAGTTCACCTAAGACTGAAAGGCCTATATACATATAGATTGCAGATGATATTGGCATATAGGATATGGGTTGGTTGGTATCTATCGGTTATTATTGAATATGGTATTGACATGTTGATTAGCCTATATTTGGTTCAGTTTTATATTTTAGTTAAGTTCTCTTTGTGTTGAGTTCAGTCATGATTGATCAACATTTATAGGCAGTGTGTAGACCCTTCATTAGAGACCCTTGTTCCCTCAGTTCATACTATTTCAAGTTGTTCACTGCACTCAACTTTCATTACCTACCATATTGCATCATAGATTTTACTGGACCATTGTTCAGGCCCCAGTTATTAACTCACCAATATAACCATCAACCACTTGTCATATTCTGCACATCTGGAGTCAGTATCATACATATTAGAGGTCCGCACTCATCCTTGTCCAGGTAAAGTCTACATCACTTAGGATATCTACTTTAGTTCACTGATCTGTAAATCTTTTGTATCATACTTGTTTGGGATATCTTGGCTCAGTCAAGAAGACCAAGTTTTAGTTGAGATACTAACTTTTTAGCTCACTGCATCTCTTTAGTTCACTGTACTACACCTATCTGCCCTGCATTAGGATACATACTTCATGTATCGGAACCTCACATATCTTGCACTCCATTGGTCATGTGCTTCATGGCACACCCTGCACTCTTCATTATACACTTCACATCATCCTTGCATCCTGCATAGTATCCACTGCATAATAGACTGCATCACTCAATTTCAATTCCCTTGAATTAATTGGTCCAGTCCCTATATCATTTTGATGTTCAGTCCATGAATGGATTTGATATCAGACTTTGAGAAAATTTGATACTTACCACTCTCATGTAGTCTTGTTCTTGAACTTATCTGGCCAATCCACTTTAGGTTTCATGTTCCTACATTCCCTTGGTTCAACCCTTCACATAGGAGTAGCATAAGAAATAGGCCCTGCATTTGATCTGCTAGCCCTGTTCATTCCTGGCTCAGACCTTGCACATGTGTGATCATGGGTACACTTTCTTGCCCTACCTTCTTGAGTATTCTGTCCTATTTCTTACCTATAGGTAATCCTATATACATATGTGGGAAATGTGTATATATATGAGTTATGTGTGGTCCATGTTTCCTTAGGCTGCTGCCTTTGTGTCCATTATCCTTGGTATTAGATATATCTTGTGTATATAAATATATGTTATATATTTATATAAGTGCATTTATTAGTGGTGGATAAGGGTATATGTCATTATACATGTATATGATAACCTTGGGATGTGCATAAGTGATATTATATATGGGATTAGGTTTGGTTATAGTATGCTCTATATAGATATATATTTATGTGATATATGTATATGGATATATAGTCGAGTAATATATATATATATATATATATATATATATATATATATATATATATATATATATATATATATATATATATATATATATATATATATATATAATAATATGGGTTAATTGATAACTTAGAGTGGGTTGGTTATGACATTGAGTTAGCTTATAGAGTTTGACCTATATAATTGACCCAATAGTCTAATATTGACCAATGCTGACTTATTGACCTTGTTTGACTAGACAGTTGACCACACCCTAGATTTGACTTAGTTGACTAAGAGGGTTGACCCTTGACTATGTTTGACCTAGAAGGATTACTACCATCTTAATTTCGAGGACGAAATTTTTCTAAGGTGGGTAGACTTGTAACACCCAGTTTTCTAAATGAGAGTAATTTTGAAATTTTGTAATTTTAATCTTTTATTAATGATATTTAAATCATGATATGAATTTTTGGTGATTTTTTGATTATTTTAAAAACTATTAAAACCATGACTTGTGATTTACCAAATTAAAGACTAGTGATATGGCATTAGGATAATTATTTTTACTTTTGAGCATGGGGGTATTTTGGTCATTATGAACTTTTGGGAATTATTTGGATTTATTATGAATTATTTAGATTTATTTGAATTTATATGATTTTTGGTATATTTTAATTAAGGGTTAATCTAGACTTGACTAGTGTTGACTTTGGAGCCTAACCTAGAAGCTAACCCTAGCTATGGTGACCCTAGTCTAACCTAGGTTAACCTAACTTAGTCACTTAGAAACTAATTTGGATTAGGAGGATTAGTTTAAGTGAAATTATTTCATGGTTTGTGGTTTAACGAAATGACTTGTGATTTTAGGACTTAATGACTTGTGACTTGGCCCACGGCCCATAACTAGAAGCCCTAACCCTAACCAAACCCTAAGTGACCAGCCACCTAGGGAATCCCACCCTATTTAATGCCTCCTTCATTTAGGGTTAGCCTCCCTTGGAAATAGATCTCAAGTTTAGAAAGAGATAAATCCCCAACTTTAGAAATTCATAGAAAATCCATTTTAATTCCTTTTTAATCCAAACAAGTTGCATTAGATCCTAATTCATCTATACTTGCTGTTAATTGAGGATTATTCCAGCTTGGGATCAATTTG
Source organism: Iris pallida (assembly GCA_029216955.1). Lineage (NCBI taxonomy): Eukaryota > Viridiplantae > Streptophyta > Magnoliopsida > Asparagales > Iridaceae > Iris > Iris pallida. Next base: position 14,172,881 of record JANAVB010033217.1, read on the forward strand.
GGAGCATTGGCTATCAAGGAGGAATCCCCCATTTGGAGCTTTATCATGCTATTTGCACCTATAGGTAAAACACCAAAATTGATCAAAAATTCCGATTTTTTTGCATATTAGGCTAGGTTTAGGTGTCCCCTAGCTGTCCCTAAAATTTGGGTAGATTTCGTATCCGTTTGGTGTCCGTATCGGACACGTATCATGATATGTGTGTAGGTGTTTGTTAAAATGTCACAAAGGATTTATTTTCGATTTTCAAAATTCTAATTACATAGATATGTAGATCTAGGTGTGTGTGTATGAACTTTTGTGAAGGGTATTATGTATTTTGTGTCGGTTTGTGTCGAGTTTTTGGCCTTGGACACGTGCACGAACCCCACGCCTGTGTCCTGCCTATCGGGGTCTATAACTCACGATACAGGACACTTCGGGACACAAATTTTTTTGTGGAGTGAGGGGCAATGTCTGACATCATGCTCCCAAAATTTGGGAGCAGATGGTTGAGTACACGTGGCGCAATCGCGCCCGCACTGACACGCGCTGTCGCGCGCTGGCGGCTGAAACACGTACAGACACGCGCACAACACGAGTTCGTGTCCACTGTAGACACGTATTGGACACATATCAGGACCCTAGGCACTTAGCCCTACCCTAGGCGAACCCCTGTGCACAAGTACAAGATACGTGTCGCCTTGTGTCGAGAGCACGAATTCTCGACACGGCTGTACGATGCCCAGGTTGCACTGTTTTCAGACACAGTTCATTTTGTTGGTTTGGACACGATTGTGTCCACTTCGTGGACACGTATAGGCTCGTGAGGACACGTGGGACGAGTACCTACCTCTGTACACCTATTTCATTTATTGATTTCGAGTTTTTATTAGAATTAGGATTCGACCTTGTGAATTCCCCTAAATTTTTGATACTCACTGATACGCTGAGCTGGAATGAGTTTTGTTTTGTTTTAGTTTGCATTCTCAACTGTTTTTATGATGATTAAATGAGTAGATAGGTTCACCCACAGATGGATTAGGTTAATGTAATGTTGGAATTGTGTTGGGTGTTCGAGAATCGGTTTTGATTGAAGTTTTTCCATATTTTTGATGCAATAGGCTGATACGAAAACTGGAAACTAATTTTTGGTTTTAAAATTGTTTTTATTAACTGTGAGGATGCTGTTAATGTAGGAATTAGTTACCAACATGTTTGATAAAAGTTGTACATGTTCACTTTGATCTGTGCTATGCTAGAAATCTTTGAAATGGGTTTTGTGTATTGAATTGGGGGATTTCCTATCACTGTTTCAGGAAAACTGGAACCTACTCCTGATTTTTTCCTCACATTATCCACACACAATCCTAATCACTCATACACACACAGTCACTCATTCACGCATTTCTGAAACCTATGTTACTTCACACACCTACACACAAAATCCTGAACACATAGCCCACCCTCTCATAGCACACACACACATGTGTATCATGACACACACATATGAGAATGAATCACACACACATACACAGGATTCCTGACACACTATCAATTGCTCCCTGCTATACACTTCACACACACACTCTTTTGTTTCCATGTTGTATCACACACAGGTGCACAGGATGACCTATAGCCTAGGTTGCATGAACACTATTACATATCACCAATACACTAAAACCCTATGTCAATTTCAGATTTGAATTATGGAGTTGAGTGTTCGTATTTATGTGTACATTAGACTCGTAGGTTCAGTTAGCAGCATGTGTAGGATTATACATGTTAAGTACCATGTGATACATGTTCTGATGTAATGTGTCATTGCCCTTTTGTTTGAGTTTAGCCACTCCTTCAAATCCAACATTTAAGCACTGTTTTTTGTGTAAGACCTGAAACTGGAACTTGGTTACATTGCAAATATGTATTTTACATTCACATCTATACACAATATTTACACACATGGTATCCCCAAACACCCTACACTATGGCACCCTCTATACACATATGTACACACACACATTTTACTTGATTTCATTTTCCCTCTCTATCTCTATGTGTAGGTATATCATGTATATATATAATGTGAGTATATATATATATATATATATATATATATATATATATATATATATATATATATATATATATATATATATATTCCTATAGTTATATACATATATGTGTATATAGATATGTATATATGTGGGTACAAGATATATGGCCTAGTATTGATTTCTCTTTTCATGTACACCTCTATGTTCACACACACATAGCTTACATGTTAGTTCCTTCCTTTATATATATATATATATATATATATATATATATATATATATATATATTAAAAAAAAAAAAAATATATATATATATATATATATATAATGTTGAATATGCATGAATATGATGTGCCCTTGGTGTGTGCTTGTGTTGGCTTGTATAGCCTTGTGATTGGTGTGTGATTGCTAGACTAGGCTTGGTTAGGCCTAATGAGACTTGCTGGGTAGGAGTGGCCTAGTTGACCTAGTTTAACTTCTAGGGTTGACCAAAGTTGACCAAGAGTTGACTTGGGTCTAGATTAACCTAGAATCATATAGAATGCATAGTAGAACTTCATATTACCATTTTGGACTTGTTGTGACTTGTGTTGTTCTAATTAGGAGCCAGACACCTCTCCTCGGACAGTATATTTCATCCGGACACTCAGATAGCAGGCGAGTACATTCTATGATCATTTTATATCATGTTAGAATTATTCTCCTGCTTTAAATTACTTTACTTGATACTGTCACGTTGGTCACACGGATTAGTACTATATGGATCCCTTCTTGAGATATTATCCCCTCAGGGAGCATCGAATACTACATGTTCTGTGCGTTTCACTTACATTGTGTATCACTATGCTTTATGGTTCATTGATCACTTGTGACATGTACTCTCATGATCACAGAGTCTTCCTTGAATCACCCATTTATGGACATTCCCAGAATCACCCTTTTTTGGGCCTTCCATGTATCACCCCTTATGGGCCTTTGCATGGAATCATAACATAACCTGACTGGATCCTTGTGTATTGATTGGGGGTACGGGGGAGTAGAAGTAGACATGTGAATAATATCCAAGTAGTATCTCACCTGATCACCTCCGTAGTGTCTCATCAGAATCTTCTATGCCATTCACATGTTTATATTTTACTCTGACTCACTAGCCACTGATAGTTCTCTATTTACAGTATATATTTCCATTACAGCTTTCTCTGTTTACATTCTGTACTTTCTTTTAGTTCTCGTATCTTACTTTACTGCATGATTATATTTTCTAACCTGCTATGATCTGTTGAGATGTATTGTGCTCGCTCCTGTCCTGACCGGACCTGTTGAAAATTTTACAGAGGACGAGAAGGAGGCCTGTGTGGATACCTACTACGGGACAGCTCTAGATGACACCATTGATCCGAATTTCCAGCCGAATCCATTAGCTATAGAGACTGAGGCTCCCTAGTCTAGGTTTACTATTACTGTCATTTGGGATCTGGATTGTATATATTCTTTTATATTCAGTAGTTGAGACTGGTATTTCTGGATGTTTGCTGAGATGTTATCTTAGACACTTAGACTCTTCTGATCTTCTGTATTTTATTTAAGTTTTATATCATATCCTACTTCTTCTTCCTTAGTTGTGATTGAGTTTAATTTCTGCTATGTCACCTCATTCGGGGAGTATAAACTGTTTAGCCTTATACTGTTAGATGCATTAACCTAGGACAGCATTCTACCGCCGACACTGCGGTGTAGGCTGGACGTACCCACTTCTCGTGCCCTTACTCTAGGGTGCGGGTCGTGACAGATTTAAATCATCAACTTTCATCATCATCAGCATCTACGACACTCTCATCTAGATAATGATCAAGCTTCGATTTAGTATCACCACCACCCAATTCCATCTTATGCTTCTTGAATTAGGCCATCATAAACTTTTTTAATTGCAAGGTGTGCACCGATTGATTTTCACTAGAAGATTGGAATCTATCATTAGTACTAAGGCCACCAATTTGAGAAGTGCTCGTCTTTGTAGTCATTGAATATAGAGCACGCAACACTTTTCACTTTCTTTATCATGAAATTGCTCTTTTCGGTACCATATAGTTGATCAAGAGCATATTTCACATACTCTAACTTATATTGTGGATCAAGAATTGGTAAAATAAATATAAATTGTATCAATTGATGTGATTTCATCAAAAAAAAGTTGTGAAATACAAGGAATCCGAAATACGCATTGTGAGTTCATAGAAGTGTTCTAGAAAAGTGCACAATCTTCTCGCATTAGACCAATCTTCCTTACAAGGATACCCACCATTCTCTGCTAGCTCTACTTTAAACCATGGTTCAATAGATCTGTATCTCTCAAAAGCACTTTCAAACCATTGAGCAGTGTCTAACATAATAAATATAGAATGCCAACGAGTGCTCACATTAAGACGTAAAAACTTTTTGCTTTGTATCTTTTCGGCGTCAACACATTTTTTAAATTTTTGGAATCTACTAGGAGAGTGTCTCACATATAGTATTGTATTTCTAACAAGAGAAAATGATGGAGACATCAACTTCAAACCGTCAACCACAACAAGATTAATGATATGAGCAATGCATTCCATATGTAAATACTTGCAATTAAGAATGTTATTTCCCTAATTTTGGATCTTCTTGCTCAAATAAGAAATATCAACGTCGTTAGAAGTAGCGTTATAAACTGTGATAGTGAATATCCTATCAATACCTCACTCAAGCAAACATGTCTCCACCACTGTCTCGATAGCCTCCCCTTTATAAAAATTAATATTTTTTTCTTCAATTCTCAATCATCATTTATGTAATGTACTATAAGACACATGTAATTGATCTTCTGCAACGATGTCCAAGAATCGGTAGTAAGGCAAACAATTTGCTTAGACTCTTTTAAATATGTTTTGAACTTACTCTTTCTAGAGTAACTATCATAACAATTTTGTGCCACGGTCCATATTGATGGAATACGAAAGATGGGACACGCAACACTCATAAAGTTTCTAAAACCTTCACATTCCACAAATAGAAATGGAAGCTCATCAATAATCACCATATGTGGCGAGGCTTTTCTCACCTCATCTTGATTAAATTTTCAACTAGTTAGTATCTTATTCGTTATCATTGCATTTGGTTGCAAGTTTAGTATTGACTGAGTGGAGTCATGGTTTTTTGGATACAACGGACATGCAATCCAATGATTTTTTATAGCGGTTGTCCCATTTAATTTGCTATGATAATGATATTCTTTTTTATAATGCTTGCAACTAGGTTATGGACAACCTTATGCATCCCAAAAAAAATATAAAAATCTATCCAAACGCTGCTCATTTCTTGGTAGGCTTTCTAGTAACCGAAGACTCGAATTAGTAGTGGAAATTTGCTCATTAGTGGCTTGAGAACTATTTGGTGGTTGAGGTGGATCATCTTCGTGCAACATCTAAAAATCCAAGGCCTATCAATATATGAACTATAAATATGAAATTTCATAAAAATATAAAAATACACATATTGCATGAATATAAAGTTATTGTGATTGATTGATGATATCATGCTACCTAACAATCATCGCATAATTAACTAAATTAAATTATAACATTTCTAACCGTTACCTAACCCTAATAATTGTGATTTTAATATTAACATTTAACAGTAATCATTGCAAACATTAAGCAAACAATAAGCATATTTCCAAACTGTAAATTTCTATGTGCAAACTGCAAATATAAGCAGAGTTGCAAACTGCAAATTGCAAACTATAAGCAAAGTTGCAAAGTGCAAATTGCAAACAGCAAACTGTAAATTGTAAGCAGAGTTGCAAACTGCAAATTGTAAACTATAAGCAGAGTTGCAAACTTTAAAGTGCAAACAACAAACAGTAAGCAAACTGCAAACTGTAAAGTATAAGCAGAGTGTCAAACTGGAAACCATAAGCAGAGTTGCAAAATGAAAACTATAAGCAAACTGCAAATTGTAAGCAAACAGTGCAAACTGCAAGTTATAAGAAAACAGTACAAACTGTAACATATTAACTAATTATGTAAAGCTGCAAATTATAACCTAGCAGTTGTAAGTGCAAGATGTAACATATTATAAGCTAACGATGCAAATTATAAACTGCAAACTATAAGCCAACAACAAGCAACCCTATATTATTGCATATTGCTTTTTGTTTTGTCCATTTTTTTGGAGCAGCAATTTTCTTCATTTTTTTGCAGCAACATAGCAACCCTGCATATATTCCATAATAATGACTCCAAAAATTCGAGCCAACAAGAGGCCAGCAGGGAACATGGAACCTATAGTGAGTGAAGAACACCCCCACTTCGAGAGATCTAGGTTAGAAATGACCAAAATTTTGAGACAGCAAGACAATAAGGGGCCAGGGACCAGGGTTATGTAACTCGAATCCAACATTGCTCTCCTTCCACGATTCATGCAAGAAATAACCAAAAATAATTAGAATAAAATAAATCAATAAATAAGTGTGAAAAAAATTAAAATCGAGATGTTTTGATAATTCCTTACCAGAATAAAGAATTCTGAGTAAGGAACAGCCCCCTTCGAGAGATTTAGGTTAGATCTAGAAATATATAGGTTAGATCTTTACAGATCTAGACAGATTTAGGTTAGATCGAAAGATCAAGAGGTCGAGACTCGAGAGATCGAGAGAGCCAGAGCCATAACTTGAGGGAGATGGAGAGCCAAAGCCAGATCTAGAGCCACAACTTGAGGGAGACCAAAAAAATTAAGGAACAATGGTCAGTGAGGACACTGAGGAGAGAGGGAAGAAAGACTTGAGAGAGATGGAGAGCTCTCAACCTAAGGTTTGTTGGCTGTGAAGTGTGAAATAAAAATGGGATGAGAGAGAATCACTCCTCCGAACAAATGGTATAAATACTTAGGGTTTATTTACGAGGATAATTTGGTAATTTATGAAATATAAATTATAATTCGGTTTTCGGTTCGGGTCGGGAACCGTTTCCTAAGACCGTTACCCGAACCGATAACCCTTCATTTCATATTTTAAAACTGACCGCCGAACCCGACCCGATCTGCTTTTACGGGTCGGGTCTCGTCGGTTAACCGTTAAAAATCATAAATTACTCACCCCTAGCTCAATGCTTTCGAGATATCAAGGATATGTCAATTGGAGGCTCTCGTTCCTCAGAGGGGTCAGTATCGACTGTCGTTCCAATTGAACTGATGGTCCAGTATTCAGCTCTTTACCCTTTTGTGAGAGTACATGAGAGAGTGCTATTTTCTTGGGCGATGGTTGCCACATCTTATTAGCTATGGAGAAGGTTTCACGATCAAAGTCTACGTGAAAGCAGTTGACCGAACAGTAAAAGTGAGTTGTTGACAATATAATGCGCATTTGAGCATCCTTTTTCGAGAGAGTGAGCTGGCAGTATTCTAAATAGTGGTCGAGGTAGCCATCTAGGCGGTGCCTAGGTGCTAGACGGCTGCTCATTGCACCACTTTTAGCTCCATAGGCGGTAGAGTAGGCGACCATTGGATGTTTGGCGGCGTAGACAGACACCTAGGTGGAGCAATACCTAACTAGATATTTTGGCAAAACAAGTTTACAAGCATTATAGACATATGGGTCACTTCTACAAAACTTCATAAATCTTTGTTCTACAACTTAATCATAAATAAAACACCATTAAAGTATACATATTATGCAAAAACAAATAGTGGTAAAGAGGTAAAAATGTCTACATCTATCAAGCGCCTACGTGGCTCCTAGGCGGCGTGTCACGACCCGCACCCTTATTAGGGGCACGAGCACATGGGTACGTCTAGCCTACGCCGCAGTATCGGTGGTAGAACGTTGTATATAACGTTTGTAAATACTACGACTAACAATATAAATGTACTTGTACAGTATATACACTCCGAATGGAGGTGACATAGCAATACAGTCTCAATCACAAGATAAAACTAAGGTAGATAGCACAGAAGGGAAACATATGATAGATGAAATAGGAAATAAGTTCAGTGTCCAACACAAGCCCAGATATATACACGACATCACAGGGTCACAAAATATAACATAGAAAGCTACAGTCTGATAGTACTAGCTGGATCGCAGTCCAGGCAAACCCAACTAAGCTACACTACTCTGGGAGTGCAAAGTCTAGTGGCTCTACTATCAGGCCACAGTCCTGGACTACTCCATCTAACTCGAGCCCATAATAGGTCGAGCAGTCTGTCTCAGAATCATCTGTAATATATCAACGGTATCCTGTCAGAAAAATAAGCAAGTACAAGCACTAACAGCAGTTCCATATGAATTAACAAATTCTATAAGAGACAGTATAATGAAATACAAGACAAAGACATAGGAAGACTTGGAAACCATTCGGAAGCTGAGTTACAACCCTTAAACCAAATAAGGACCGAGGTTGTAACCCTTCTCCCGAACAGAACTTAGTCTCCAAACAAGGTACAACATAAAGGCATGTAGAACATGTGAGTAACTGAATATCATAGCATGGTGAGAAAGTACTGAATGTAGAACAGAGCAGGATATAAGATAAGATAAAGTAAATATAAAATATGCCTTGAATTATTAGAGCATTATGTGATCGGCTTGGGAAATATTACAGGGCAGGCTATCCACTTGGCCCGATAATCACAAGAAAATCTGAGAAGGGTCATACCGGCCAACCTGAATAGCAAGTACAAGGAAAATAGAATTTTGCTACACCCTACGTGAGGGAAGAGTGGCGCGAGCACAAGAATATAGTGACAGGGTGGCTTTGATCACATAGCCCCTAATAATTTCCCATCCCCGAATAGTACAATAGATCTGGACATGACATGTCATGGCACGTGATTCCATAAGAGGGTAGCAAGTCCCCTTAGAAATCGGTGTCTATACAAGTACAGGGAACAAGACAGGAAATGTACCAATATACCCAGAAAATCTAGGAACAATATCTCATGTCGTGATCCAACGTATACTAGTCCGTAAACTATCGTGACTGAAAAATCGAGTAAGACACTACAACTGAATCGGATATAGCAGATATCAAGACAATGAAAACTATCAGTAAATGTACTCGTCTGTTGTCCTGAGCTGTAGGGTATATCAATGCTCAGAGTGGTAATCAGAGACCTAAAGATGAGATATTGCATGTTAATTTATGTTTAACAAAGTTATGAATGATTTCTAATGCATGATATGAAATCTAGGTCAAACTAGGTCTCACTGAGTCACACTAAGTCCTGTCAAGTCAACCTAGGTCAAACTAAGTCATGTCAAGTCAATCTAAGTCAAAATAAGTCAACTCTAGGTCATACTAGTCATAGCAAGTCAAAACAAGTCAAAGCAAGTCAAACGGGGTCAAGAGTTGACTTACAGTTGACTTTTAATCAACTGGTCAACCCTGGGCAACTATGGTCAACTCTAGGTCAACCCTAGGTCAAACTGGTCAAGTGTTGACCAACAGTTGAATTTTAGTCAACTGGTCAACTCTAGTTTGGATTTGGTCCAATTTAGACAAAGGGTTGACTCATTGTTGACTTTTGGGTAAAAAGTCAACTCTAGGTCAACCGAGGCAAAATTGGTTCAAATATGACATTTGTAGGGTGTACCTATCAAGTCACCTAAGTTTCAAGTCAAACCGACTACCCGTATCCCGTATCTTGAAATTACCTGATTACCCTTTATATATATTTACCCTTTACCACTCTAACATTAAAGCCAAGTGGCTTTCCCTTGGGAGTTTCACTCCCGACTTCCTAGGGTAGTAGGATACTAGCCTATACAATCATTACCTACCAAGTTCTCTAGGTAAGGTGGACATCCATTCCATCTTATGGTCCATGCTATTCAAATACCCATTATCTTGAGTATCGTAGGATACTCAACGGTATCGTGTGATACCACTCTCCTAACCCCAAACGAAATCCCGATTTTAATTTAGGATCCTACCCACAAACTCTATTTTATATTAACTAAGTCCTATTCAAGTTTCGATACGTTCCGACTCACGTATCTCAAAATCCCCCTTCACTTGTCCTCACACAACCACTCACACACACTCTCAAAACTCACTCTTCACACTCTCACATAGGACTAGTTTGGGGGCTAATTTAGTGGGTATATATAGGAGTATATAGGGTTATATATAGGAGTATATATATATATATATATATATATATATATATATATATATATATATATATATATATATATATATATATATATATATATAAATAAATATATATATATATTTTATATATAAAAATATATATATATAAAAATATATATATATAAAAAAAAAATATTATATATATATATATATATATATATATATATATATATATATATATATATATATATATATATATATATATAGCTATATATATGGGGGTTAAAGGGGGATCAAATGGGGGGCTATTGGGGGTGCTACTGCTGCTCTAACTGCTGCTATTGTTGCTGCCTTTGATGCTACTGTTGCTGCTATTCCTGCAGCTGCTGCTGCTGTGCTATGGGGGGAGGGGGGAAGCAGCCCCTAGCCCCCCCTGGCTGCTGCTGTTCCTGCCCTTCCTTTTCCCCCTCTTCTCACCCTCTTTCTCCCTCTATTCTCCTATATTCTTCTTCTCTAAACTCTCTCTCTATATATATATAAAAACACTCATACAAATATTTTCATTCATTCCCCTCTCTATATATATAAATACACTCACTAATTTATATAGAGACACACACATATATATACATATAAACACACACATATATATAGGAACACACACACACACACACACACACACACACACACACACACACACACACACATATATATATATATATATATATATATATATATATATATATATATATATATATATATATATATATATATGAACACACACACACATATATATATGGACACACTCTCATATATATATATAGACACACACACACACACACACTATATATGAATAATACTCCACATAACATTAATACAAAAATGAAGTTTAAAGTGTCTAAACCACTTAGAGGCCAAACCTATATTCTTGGGGTGTCCAAATTGGGGGAAAACACTAGGACACAACCATGAACCAAAACTCTTCCTAGGACACACCAAATGGACTCAAACTTGACACAAATAGGGACACAAACACGGGGATCAATCCTACTTGGTCCAAACTAATTTATATGATAAAAAGAATGGAAATAGAGGATAGTTTGTACCTATTGGGAGATGGATCCCAATGCAAAAATCCTCCGACACGGCTCCGACACAAAATAAATTGTTTAGGACACAACTCTTCACTTCTTGCTCCCAAAAGCTTGTAGAAGCTCCACTTGGGGTAGAGAGAGAGAGTTGGATGGAAAAAGATTTGGAAAATAAACCTTACTTGGAGATCAATCCTAAGGATTTCTATTCTTGCTTTTGGAAAGAAGACTTGGAGAAGAAAGAGATGGAAGAAATTTGAAGTGGGAAGAAGAAATGGAGGAAGGGGTGGCCGGCCCTATAAAGGGGGTTTGGGGCCCTTGGCTAATTACAAGTTTGCCCCTCCTTTGGGGGTTAGTTTAGACTAAATAAAAATTATAATTAGGCCTAATCACTCATGTGGGATTAGTCCAAACTCCTAGACCTAAATGTTAAGTTTGGTGGACCATGGCTAATTAATGTGTTAAACACAACTTAAGTCGAAATTCCCCGGAGTCCCGAATTAAGTCGGAATGGGATGAAATTCGAACCCGACTCCTATAATCATTAAATATTAACATTCATGAAATAAAATTCCTAAAATATTCAAAAATAGAAAATTACCATTTTATCCCTATCTTGGAAAAGTGAGGGTGACAAGTCTATCCACCTTGAAAAAAATTCGTCCTCGAAATTGAAGACAACAAACACAGGAAATCACAAACAGAAAAATAAAAAATAGACTTGTACCTCAGGGCTCGAAAAGATAAGGAAAACGCTCCCACATGTCATCCTCCCTCTTCCAGGTAGATTCACCTGGAGAGTGATGTCTCCATGCAACCCGAACCAAGGGTATGACCTGGTTCCGGAGCACCTTCTCCCTGCGATCCAGAATCTCTACTGGCTGTTCCGGATAACTGAGAGTAGGTCCCACCTGTATCATTGAATGGTCCAATACATGGCTAGGATCTGCCACGTACCGCCTCAGCTGAGATACATGAAACACGTTGTGCACTCCCTCGAGCTTAGGCGACAAGTCCAGTCGGTAGGCTACTGCACCGATCTTCTCTATGATGGTGAAGGGTCCGATGTAGTGCGGACTAAGCTTTCCACCGCTGCCAAAGTGAATCGTGCCACATGTCGGAGATATCCTCAGAAATACCATGTCACCAACCTAGACATAAGACAAAACTCAGCACATAACTAAACAACAATCACAAACGAACACGACAGGAAACTGAAACTAACCTCGAATTCTAACGGTCTCCGGTGACTATCGGCCCAATGCCGCTGCCTATCCTGAGCCACCCGAAGTCTGTCTCTAATCAACCTGACCTTCTCGGCCGCATCCACAACCATCTCCGGTCCAAGAAGCGCCCTCTCGCCGACATCGTCCCAAGACAAAGGAGTACGACATCTCCATCCATATAGAGCCTCAAATGGCGATATCTCTATACTGGCCTGGTAGCTGTTGTTGTAAGCAAACTCTACCAGGTGAAGATGGTCCTCCCAAGAGCCCCCGAGATCAAGTACACATATGCGAAGCATATCCTCCAAAGTCTGGATAGTCCTCTCTGACTGTCCGTCTGTCTGAGGATGATAAGCGGTACTAAACTTGAGCGAGGTGCCCAAGCTAGTCTGCAAACTCCTCCAGAAGTGGGAAGTGAATTGACTATCCCGGTCTGAAACTATACTCACCGGAACCCCGTACAATCTCACGATCTGACGAACATACAGCTCTGCCAGCCTCTCCGTAGACAAACCCACTTTGAAAGGCAAAAAGTGGACCGATTTGGTCAATCTATCAACGATGACCCAAACCGTGTCCTTTCCTCCTGGCGATCGTGGAAGTCCAGACACAAAGTCCATGGTGATGTGCTCCAACTTCCACTCGGGAATGGGTAGCGGCTATAGCAATCCACCTGGTCTCTGTCTCTCAGCCTTCATCTGCTGACACACAAGGCAACGAGATACAAACTGAGCTACCTCGCGCTTCATGCCATACCACCACACGTGCTCTCTCAGGTCCCTATACATCTTTTTGGCTCTAGGATGCATAGAATACTGAGAGCGATGCGCCTCCTGAAGAACCTCCTCACGAAGCTCTCCACGCGGAACGCACAGCCTAGTACCGTGCCGCAATGACCCATCTTCGGCTAAAGAGAAATCGTCGAGCAAAATCGTCCGCACCTGCTCCCCGATGCTCCTCAGGGCAACATCATCATACTTCGCTGACCTGACTCTATCCATCAGCTCAGACTAAATCTGCAAGCCCTGCATCTGGTTCTCTATGCCCGGAATGATGACCTCGATACCCAAACTATCCAGGTCAGCCAAAAGATGACGATCTGTCGTCAAGAACATGGCTACTGGATACCTGTTCAAGACATCTGCAACTACGTTAGCCTTCCCCGGATGGTACTACAGTGATATATTGAAGTCCTTCATCCGCTCTAACCACCGCCTCTGTCGCATGTTTAGCTTCTTCTGAGTGAATACGTACTTCAAGCTCTTGTGATCTGTGAAGATCTCAACTCGCTCTCCGTACAGGTAATGCTTCCATAACTTCAAAGCAAAAATAACCGCGGCCAACTCCAGATCATGAGTAGGATAGTTCTTCTCATGAGGACGTAACTGCCTAGATGCATAGGCAATCACCTTCCCGTACTGCTGAAGAACACAACCTAAGCCCTTTCCTGAAGCATCGCTGTAGATCGAGAACCCACCTGACCCAGATGACAAAGTCAAGATCGGAGCTGAGGTCAACCTCTTCTTCAGCTCATCGAATGCAGCCTGACACTCATTAGTCCAGACGAACTCCATGTCCTTCCTGGTGAGTCTAGTCATCGGCTCTGCAATCCGTAAGAAGTCCTGGACGAACTTCCGATAATAGCCAGTCAAACCCAGAAAGCTCCGAACCTCGGCAATTGAACTGGGCGTAGACCAAGACTCAACTGCTGAAATCTTCCTCTGGTCCACTGAGATCCCGTGCTCGGTCACAACATGACCTAAGAACTCGACCTGGTCCAAGAAGAACTCGCATTTCGAAAGCTTTTCGTAGAGTTGCTCCCTCCTCAGAGTCTCTAACACAACTCTCAAGTGCTCCTCATGCTCCTCCTGCGTCTTCGAATAGATCAAGATATCATCTATGAAGACCACCACGAACTTGTCAAGGTATTGATGGAATACCTTGTTCATCAAGTTCATGAACATCGTTGGAGCATTGGTCAACCCGAATGGCATCACTGTAAACTCGTACTGGCCGTACCGAGTCCGAAATGCCGTCTTGGGAATGTCATCCCGCCTCACCTTCAGCTGGTGATACCCGGACCTCAAGTCTATCTTCGAAAATACCTTCGCCCCACTCAACTGATCGAACAAATCGTCGATCCTCGGCAAAGGGTATCTATTCTTGATAGTGAGGTTGTTGAGCGCCCGGTAATCAATATACATGCGAGCCATACCGTCCTTTTTTGGCACAAACAAGACTGGCGCTCCCCAAGACGAAGAACTGGATCTGATAAACCCCTTGTCCTGCAGCTCGTCGACTTTCTTCTTCAGCTCTATCAACTCGCTGTTGTTGACCCTATAGACGTGCTGTGAAATGGGCTCGACGTCCGGCACCAAGTCTATAGAGAACTCAATATCCCTGTCTGGCGGCATCCCTGGTAACTCCCCGGGAAAGATATCCGAGAACTCAGCTATCAACGGATATGGCAAGTCCTGCCCCGCCAACAAAGCTCCACAGAATCCAGCCTCCGGCTCCGCTGCTCCTCGAGCAAACTCGATCTCTGGCTCTCCCGGCAGCCTAAAAAGAACTCTGCCTCCTCTACAATCAATACTAGCATGGTGCATGCTCAACCAATCCATACCGAGTACCATATCGTACCTCGGAAGGGATATTACGAGCAGACACGCACTCAAGTCCCGGCCTCTCAGGGTGACTCTCTGCCCCTTGTAAATATTATTAACCAGGATAATGCCTCCCCCGGTCATAATCTTGCGAGTCCTACCCATATACTCAACAATAATGTTGTGTCTTAGAGCAAAGGAAACAGACACAAAACTATGAGTGGCACCAGAGTCAAACAAGGCAAAAGCAGGGAAAGAATCAAGGAGAACATGACCTGCCACTACATCACCCACTGGCTCGACCTCCTCCTCTGATGTCAAGGTGAACACCCTGCCCACAGGTGCTCCCTTCTGGGGTTGTACAAAGCGCTGCTGCTGGGTCTGAAGTGGAGGACCTCTCTGCTGAACTGCAGGTCCTCTAGCCTACTGCACTCTGTCCTGGCCTCTTCGGACTCCACGAAAGCGGCAATCCTTCAGCTGGTGATCGGGTGCCCCACAGTATAGACAGACGCCCAACCTCTTCCTACAGGCCTCTCTAGAGTGCCCCGGCTTCTCGCAGAATCCGCACGGAGTAGCCTGTCTCTGGCCCTGTCCCTGGTGCTGCTGGGCACGCGCTGGTGCCTGCTGAATCTGTAATAGAGGCTGTTACTGAAATGGCCTCTGCTGATGCTGAAAGTGGGGGCGCTTGGCCGGTCCCACACTGGAACTTGCCCCCATGGTATCACCGCTCCTCTTCGGCTTGAGGTCGAAGTCCTCCTCTGCAATCTGCGCGTCCATCAATATCTGATCGAACGTCGCGTCACTGCGACCCGAGGTGCGGGTGCGCACTGCATGAATAAGTCTCCTACAGAACTTACGAGCATTCTGCCCCTCATCCTGGATCAGATTGGAAACGAACCTGCTAAGACGAAAGAACTCTGCTGCATACTCGTCCACCGATGAGTTCCCCTGCACTGGACCCACAAACTGGCCCTCCAACGCTGTGAGAGCCACGTCCGGGAAGAACTTCTCCTTGAAGAGCCTCCGGAAGTTCTCCCATGACAGCCCTCTCACCGATGCACGAGGATCCGTATGGTACCATGTCAGCGCGATGTCGAAGAATCGGCTGGCTACAGCTGAAACCCAAAGTCCTCTCGGAAGCTCTGCCAGCTCCATACTCCGCTGCACGTCCTCTAGCCAATCGTCTGCATAAAGGATGCCCTCCGTGTCCGTGAAGTCCCTGGAGCTCATCTTCCTAAAGTCTAATACTGTCCCTGGCCTAGACTGCTGTTGGTACGACTGCTGGCCAGTAGGGCCCTGCACCGTACCCGGTGCCACTCTCTCTAAGGCTGCCAGTACAAGCTGATGTGAGTTCTCCATGCTCTGCCTCAACATCTCAATCTGGCGGTGTGATGCCTCCGTTTGGCGCTGCGATGCCTCTACCTGGGCTCGCTGTGTCTCCATCATCTGCTGAAGGAGAAGGAACATATGGTGTGTATCCGTCGGTATCGGAGGTGGTGTCGATAGCATCTCTGGAACGATGACCAAAACCCTCTGGAGTGGAGGTGGTAGACCTCCTTACGCAACTGCCATGGCCTCCGGGATAGTGGAAACACTGGAAGCAGTCTCCTGAACCTCCTCCTCAGCCTGGTCAGATCTCTCGTGCAAGCTACTCGATCCAGTGGCATGCGGGTGCGTCTTCGTCATCCTGGAGACGAATCGAAACAAAGAGATCAATATGGCACATGAGAAGATACTATCAAGGAAGGACAGTTAGTTTAATACAAGGAGAGTAATCATGATAATCAAAATATCGAAAATTTTTCTAGGTGTGATAAACTCCTATCATATCCTAGGTCCTACGTCCTAATTGCAGGCTCATAATTAGTACTCTAAGTCGAGCACCATTACGAGATCGCTCTAATTGCGACACAGACCTGCATGGGCCACCACAAAAACGTATCACGACCCGCACCCTTATTAGGGGCACGAGCACGTGGGTACGTCTAGCCTACGCCGCAGTATCGACGGTAGAACGCTGTATATAACGTCTGTAAATAGTACGACTAACAATATAAAGGTACCTGTACAGTATATACACTCCGAATGGAGGTGACATAGCAATACAGTCTCAATCACAAGATAAAACTAAGGTAGATAGCACAGAAGGAAAACATATGATAGATGAAATAGGAAATAAGTTTAGTGTCCAACACAAGCCCAGATATATACACAACATCACAGGATCACAAAATATAACATAGAAAGCTACAGTCTGATAGTATTAGCTGGATCGCATTCCAGGCAAACCCAACTAAGCTACACCACGGTCCTGGACTACTCCATCTAACTCGAGCCCATAATAGGTCGAGCAGTCTGTCTCAGAATTATCTGTAATATATCAACGGTATCCTGTCAGAAAAATAAGCAAGTACAAGCACTAACAGCAGTTCCATATGAATTGACAAATTCTATAAGAGACAGTATAATGAAATACAAGACAAAGACATAGAAAGACTTGGGAACCGTTCGGAAGCTGAGTTGCAACCCTTAAACCAAACAAGGACCGGAGTTGTAACCCTTCTCCCGAGCAGAACTTAGTCTCCAATCAAGGTACAACATAAAGACATATAGAACATGTGAGTAACTGAATATCATAGCATGGTGAGAAAGTACTGAATGTAGAACAGAGCAGGATATAAGATAAGATAAAGTAAATATAAAATGTACCTTGAATTATTAGAGCGTTATGTGATCGGCTTGGGAAATGTTACAGGGCAGGCTATCTACTTGGCCCGACAATCACAAGAAAATCTGGAAAGGGTCATGCCGGCCAACCTGGATAGCAAGTACAAGGAAAATAGGATCTCGCTACACCCTACGTGAGGGGAGAGTGGCACGAGCACAAGAATATAGTGACAGGGTGGCTTTGATCACGTAGCCCCTAATAATTCCCCATCCCCGAATAGTATAATGGATCTGGACATGATATGTCATGGCACGTGATTCCTTAAGAGGGTAGCAAGTCTCTTTAGAAATCGGTGTCTATATAAGTACAGGAAACAAGACAAAAAATGTACCAATATACCCAAAAAATCTAGGAACAACATCTCATGTCGTGATCCAACGTATACTAGTCCGTGAACTATCGTGACTGGAAATCGAATAAGACACTACAACTGAATCGGATATAGCAGATATCAAGACAATGAAAACTATCAGTGAATGTACTCGCCTGCTGTCCTGAGCTGTAGGGTATATCAATGCTCAGAGTGGTAATCAGAGACCTAAAGATGAGATATTGCATGTTAATTTAGGTTTAACAAAGTTATGAATGATTTCTAATGCATGATATGAAATTTAGGTCAAACTATGTCTCACTGAGTCACACTAAGTCATGTCAAGTCAACCTAGGTCAAACTAAGTCATGTCAAGTCAATCTAAGTCAAAATAAGTCAACTCTAGGTCATACTAGTCATAGCAAGTCAAAGCAAGTCAAACGGGGTCAAGAGTTGACTTACAGTTGACTTTTAGTCAATTGGTCAACTCTAGGACAACCCTAGGGCAAACTGGTCAAGTGTTGACCAACAGTTGACTTTTAGTCAACTGGTCAACTCTAGTTTGGATTTGATCCAATTTAGACAAAGGGTTGACTCATTGTTGACTTTTGGGTAAAAGTCAACTCTAGGTCAACTGAGCCGAAATTGGTTCAAATATGATAATTGTAGGGTGTACCTATCAAGTCATCTA